>ML435581.1:0-49893 GCA_005239525.1 Nicotiana knightiana
CCCTCTTCCGCACCTGCGACAAATCCTCCGCACCTGCGACTCCGCAGGTGCGGTCCAAGTCTCACACCTATGACCTTTGCTTACCCAGCCAGCTTTCGCATCTGCGGAGCCTTGTCCGCTTCTGCGGGCTCGCACCTGCGGTTCCCCATCCGCAGGTGTGGAAACACCAAAAGTTTCCCACCAGCAACTCCAAAATGCCAAAAATCATGCTGTTACCCATCCGCACTCAATCCGAGGCCCTCGAGACCCCATCAAAATTACAAACAAGTCTTAAATGATCACTCGGACTTAGTCGAACTCTCGGAACACCCCAAAATAACATCGAAACAACAAATCAACCCGTGATTCAAGCCTAAAGATATTCAAACTTCCGAAATTCACCAACGATGCCGAAACTAAGCACACCTCGTCCGAATGATATGAAAATTTGCACACACATCTAGAATGACGCTACAAACCTGCTCAAACTTCCGGAATTCCATTCCAACCCCGATAGCCTACTTTCCACTGCCCACCGGAAATCGCCAAAAACTAACTTTCGCCAATTCAAGCCTAATTATACACCGGACATCAAAACTACATTCCGAACACACTCTTAAGTCCCAAATCACCTAACGAAGCTATCCGAGCCATAAAATCTTCATTCCGAGGTCGTTTACCTATAAGTCAACTCCCCGTTGACTTTTCCAACTATTGAGCTCATTTAAGAGACTAAGTGCCTTAATTCTCACCACGACCACTCTGAACCCGAGTCAACCAACCCAACGCCACACAAAAGAGATGAACCACATAAGAAATGAAGCAGAAATGGGGGAAACGGGCTAAACTCTCGGAACAACCGACCGGGTCGTTACATTCTCCCCTTCTTACACAAACGTTCGTCCTCGAACGTGCCAAGAGTTGTTCCAAAAGCCATCAACCACCGGTTAACCTTACCATGCACACACCCGATTATCCAGACCCCCAATAGGTACCACACACAACTGACACACGTGGTCCGTAATAGCAACATCACCCACAAGGGCAAGCACATGAACAGATGTAACCAAAGATTCACGGGGCGTATCCAGAGAATGGGATAAAATATGATGAACATGTGAATATGAAAAATCAAAATCAAATAAAAACTAAAGCTTCTCGTGACAGACTGAGACAATACTTGGGATTACGACATTAGAAGCCATCTCATCCGGTCTGGATGAAACTGCATAAAATCGGGCCTGATCACCATCGGATCGACCTCCCCCTCTAGGGCAACCCCTACCTGCCTGACCCCCACCTCTAGCTGCCTGGGCGGGCGGTGCAGCTACTGAGTCTAAGACCGCGGGCTGTCTCCTCTGCTGATAAGTACCTCTCGCAAGACGAGGACAAACCTCTTAATATGGCCCACATCTCCACACTCAAAGCAACCTCTCTCGGAGAATGGCACTGGGGACTGAAGGGAACCCCTAGCACCAGGATAACCACTGGAAGAACCAGGCATAAATGAACTCTGAACCGATGGTGTCCAAGATGAACTCTGAGCTGGCACGACACTGAAAGATGGGTGCACCTGATGCGAACTATGAGGATCATGACCAACTGATCCACCACGATAACCTGAGCGACCTGGCTGAGCCTGCCTGAATGGTCGGCCTCTGTCGGGCTGAGGCTGCCCCCTGAAGGAACCCCACCAAAAATCTCAGATCCTAGAGACTTCCTGTCCTCCCTCTTGATCCGCTCCTGGCGGCGAACCGACTCAATCTCTCTAGCAATGTCAACCACCTCCTCAAAAGAAGAGCTAGATACCCTCTCCCTAGTCAGGAAAATTCGAAGCTGATACGTGAGGCCATCAACGAACCTCCTGATCCTCTCCCTATCCGCGGGAACTAGCCAGATAGCATGATGGGCCAACTCGGAGAACCTCATCTCATACTGCGTCACGTTCATGTCCTCTTGGCGCAACTGCTCGAAATCCCTACGCAGCTCCTCCCTGTGGGACTGCGGTATATACCTCTCTAGGAATAGAATGGAGAACTGACGTCAGGTAAGGGGCGCTACATCAGCAGGTCTACGCCTCTCATAGGCCTCCCACCAAGCGAATGCGGCTCCTACGAACTGGAAGGTAGTAAACGGGACCCCACTAGCCTCCAGTATCCCTGTTGTGCGAAGAATCCTCAAACACTTGTCCCAAAATCCCTGGGTGTCCTCGCCCTCAGTACCACTAAATAACGGAGGCTGGAGTCTACTAAACCTTTGTAACCTGCGCTGCTCGTCATCTACCAAAGCTGGGACCAAAAAATCCCGGGCTGGGGCAACCGGCTGGACTGGAGTTGTCCCCGGTGTCTGAAGACCTAGAGTAAGTTGCTCAGGTGTCCGGACAGCTGGAGTCTGAGTGCCTCCCTCGGCCTGAGAAGTAGCAGCAGTAGTAGACATGGCGAGGGCCTGTGCCAGGATGGTGCACACCGTCAAAATCTGGGCTAGGGTCTCTTGAAGACCCGTAATCACAATGGGTACTGCTGGTGCCTGATCCTGTCCCGCTGGGATCTCAACTGCGGGGACCTGATCCTGAGAAGTGGTAGGGTCCACAGGTACTGTCCCGACTGCTAAGCAGGCTGCACCCCTCCCTCTGCCACGACCTCGACCACAATCTCGACCTCCAACTGGTCCTGCTGGTGTCTGATCACCACGATCGGTAGCACGAGTCCTCACCATCTGCGAAAGAATGAAAACAACAGAAGTTTAGTTCCAGAATTCAACAGAGTCGCACAACAAAATTCAATAATGTGGGATTTTTCCTAAGGGTTCTGTAGCCTCTCGAAGATAAGTACAGACGTCTCCATACCGATCCGCAAGACTCTACTAAACCTGCTCATGATTGGTGAGACCTATTTAACCTATAACTCTGATACCATCTTGTCACAACCCGATTTCAAAGTCGTGATGGCGCCTGTCGTGGAAGGCAAGCCGCCCCTTTTAACTAAGCTAAATTCAATTTCCAGTAAAAGTAAAATTTTAAACGAGTTTAATGATAATCCTAAGAATCTGAAGTTTAAAAACAATATTTGAAAACAAAAATTAAAATCTCCAACCCTGGATCCGATGTCACTCAGTCATGAGCTTCTATATCATAAAATAAAGAAATGAAGAAATAGACAACATAGTCTCAAAATAAGAGCAACATGGGGAATAAGAAATAGAAGACGAGGTCGCGATCGCCAGCTGCTGCCTCGACAACTCCAATGAAAACTCTGACAGCTTCTCAATATCCACTACCAGGTCCCGGTGAACCTGGATCTGCACACGAGGTGCAGGAGGTAACGTGAGTACACTAACTCAGAAGTAACGAACCCAAACTATGGGCTGAGAAGTAGTGACGAACAAAACCTCAGAATTGACAATAAACAGTATACAGAAATTAGACATGCTAACAGTTTATTAGAATGAGTAAATATGCCAAGTATGCCAGTATAGTCTACATGTCATCATAAAAATATATATATGAAACCAGTGTGGATATGCACATAGTGATCCCAACCCTCACACAACAGTCCACTCAGTACCGTATATGACCCTCAGGCCCAGGGAGAAGTCCATCCCGGAATGTACATAATCATTGGTGACCGTAGTCACTCCGCACTGAGGAAAAAGGCCAATCCAGCCCACCGGAGAAAGTCTATCTCCGGAATACAACACTCGGACAAGATCCATGTCTAGGGACGATCCATCCCTCACATAACATCCACTTCGGACACGATCCATGCCTAGGGAAAATCCATCTCTCAACATCAATGTGCTCACTAGGGGTGTAAAGACTCCAGAAAGGCCCTAGTGGCCCAAGAGCTATATCAAGCCAAAGAAGGCATGATTCAAGTATCACTGCGGTGTGCAGTCCGATCTCATAACTGTCTCAATAACAGGCTCTCGACCTCACTCAGTCATTACTTTTCAGTCTCACTCACATGGATCACAGATGCATCCATCAGTCCGAAACAGTGATAAGTATGCATATAATTAACAATACTGAGACTGAGATATGAAGTGTTATGCTATAACAGGACTGAGTATATGAAATTAAATAATCACAAAATGAGACAGTAATATACGACCACTCGGGTCTCAGCATTTTCGGCGTGAAGCCTAGCATTTATACTTAACATGATTTCTAACAGGTTCACAAATACTACATTAATAGAAGTGCGAATATCGATCAGTAATAGCTACTAGACAAATCCCATGGGATAAGCCAGGCCACAAATAATCAGTACACGCCCGCACGCCTGTCACTTGGCATGTGCGTCACCTCAATTATAGTCATAAATCATATAGCTCGGGGTTTCGAACCCTCAGAACCAAGTTTGAAAATGTTACTTACCTCAAAACCGGCTAAAATACTATTCCGCAGTGCCTTTGCCTTTAAATTTGGCCTCCGAGTGCTCCAAATCTAGCAAAAATCAGATGTATATCATTATAATATGCCAAGGAACGAACCCTAATCGAAATTTATCAAAAATACTCAAAAACCCCGAAATTGGTCAAACCCGACTTCCGGCCCCACGTATCGGAACTCGATGAAATTTACACCACAAAATCCTCATCCTCCCACGAGTCTATACATACCAAGAATACTAAAATCGGAGTCCAAATGACCCCTCAAATCCCATTTTAAGGTCTCTAAATCACAAGCCCTAATTACCCATTTAAGCACTGTTTTTCCGAAAGTTCCACCACTAATAACATATAAATGAGTTTTAAGTCCAAAATTCTTACCTCAATGAAGAACTATCAATTTCCCTCTTCAAAAACCCTTCAAAATCTTCAAACCCGAATAACAATGGTGAAAGAATGGCCAAAATTCGCTAAGGGTTTTTTTTATAGGTTTTGCCTAGCGATGACCGCACATGCGGTCCTTTTCTCGCACTTGCGGTCCCAGGTGCGCACCTGCGAAAATGACTTAAGTCCGGACTTCCGCACCTGTGGCCCTCTTCTCGCATCTGCGGGCTCGCAGGCGCGACCAGGCGTCGCACCTGCGCTCATTGGCCAGGTCCCCCTCTTCCCCACCTGCGAAAAATCCTCCGCAACCCGCATGTGCGGTCCAAGTCTCGCACCTGCGACCTTTGCTGACCCAGAAAACTTTCACATCTGCGGAGCCTTGTCCGCTTCTACGGGATCGCACCTGTGGTTCCCCATCCGCAGGTGCAGAAACACCAGAAAGTTTGCCACCAGCAACTCCAAAATGCCAAAAATCATGTTGTTACCCATCCACACTCAACCCGAAGCCCTCAAGGCCCCATCCAAAATTACAAACAAGTCTTAAATGATCACCCAGACTTATTCGAACTCTCGGAACACCCTAAAATAACATCAAAGCACCAAATCAACCCATGATTCAAGCCTAAAGATATTCAAACTTCCGAAATTCACCAACGATGCCGAAACTAACCAAACCTCATTCGAATGATATGAAAGTTTGCACACACATCCAGAATGACGCCAGAAACCTGCTAAAACTTTCAGAACTCCATTCCAACCCCGATAGCCTACTTTCCACTGCCCACCGGAAATCGCCAAAAACTAACTTTCGCCAATTCAAGCCTAATTCTACATCGGACATCAAAACTACATTCCGAACACACTCCTAAGTCCCAAATCATCTATCGAAGCTATCAGAGCCATAAAATTCACATTATGAGGTCGTTTACTTATATGTCAACTCCCGGTTGACTTTTTCAACTATTGAGCTCATTTAAGAGACTAAGTGCCTTAATTCTCACCACGACCACTCCGAGTCAACCAACCCAACACCACACAAAAGAGATGAACCACACAATCAATAAAGTAGAAATGGGAGAAACAGGCTAAACTCTCGAATGACCGGCCGGGTCGTTACATTCTCCCCTTCTTAAACAGGCTAAACTTCGTGGTGAGAAATGAGACACTTAGTCTCTTAAGTTGGTCGTATGGTTGGAAAAGTCAACCGAAAGTTGACTATTAGGTTAACAACCTCATAACGCGGATTTTTGGGCTCTGATAGCTTCGTTAGGTGATTTGGGACATTGGAACATGCTCGGAATGTGGTTTAGAGGTCCGGAGTAGAAGTAGGCTTGAATTGGCGAAATTAAGTTTTTGGCAATTTTCGGTCGGCAGTGGAGAATTAGCTATCGGGGTCGGAATGGAATTTTGGAAGTTGGAGCAGGTTCGTAGTGTCATTATGGATGTGTGTGCAAATTTTCAGATCATTCGGACGAGGTTTGGTTAGTTTCGACATCGTTGGTGAATTTCAGAAGTTTGAATATCTTTAGGCTTGAATCATAGGTTGGTTTAGTGTTACGATGTTATTTTGGGTGTTTTTTGAGGGTTCGACTTAGTTCAGGTGACCAATTATGACTTGTTCGTACTTTTGGTTGAGGTCCCGAGTGGCTCAAGATGATTTCGGATGGCCGTCGGAGAGTTAGAAAGTTGGAAATTCTGCTGGTGTGTTACTGTTCTGGTGTTCCGCACCTGCGGAAGGGTGGTCGCAGGTGCAACCATCGCATCGCAGGTGCGCTTTGGTCATCGCAGGTGCGGAGGTTGGCTGGCTGGGGTTTCCTCATAGGTGCGTAAGGTGAGTCGAATCTGCGAGTCCGTAGGTGCGGTGGATAAGTCGCAGGTGCGAGTTTGGACCCTTGAGCGATTTGCGGAGGTGCGCACCTGGGACCGCAGATGCGGGTCTGCAGGTGCGATAAAGTAGCTGCAGGTGCGGTCATCTCTGGGCAGAAAGTATAAAATGATGCCTTCACGAATTTTCTTATTTTTCACCATTTCTATAAGGGTTTAGAGCTTTTGGGGGGATTTTGAAGAGGGTTTCAAGGGAAACATATTGAGGTAACGTTTTTGAACCTAATACCCGATTCTATGTTGGTATTTGACTGATTAATCATGAAATTAGTGGGATTTAATGGTGTAATTTGAGTGATTAGGGATTGAGGTTCTAGAATTTGAATTGAGTATTTGAGGGGACATTTGTTGTCGGATTTTGGTGTATTTGGCATGTATGAACTCGTGAGAGTGTCAGGATTCCAGTTTTGTAATTTTTATCAAATTCTGAGATGTGGTCCCGGGGGTCGGGTTTGGCCAATTTCGGGATTTTTGGTTGAATTTGATAATTTTTGAGTGGGCTTCGTTCCTTGGTATATATTAATCATATAAATCTGATTTTTGGTAGATTTGGAGCAATTGGAGGCCGGCTCTAGAGGCAAAGGCATTGAGGACTAGGATTTTAGCCGGTTTTGAGGTAAGTAATGTTTTCAAACTTGGTTCTGAGGGTTCGAAACCCCAAACTATATGTTATATGATTATAATTTAGGTGACGCACATGCCAAGTGACAGGCGTGCGGGCATACACTGAGTGATTCGTGGCCTGGCTCATCCCATGGAACCGTTTAGTAGCTATTTCGGATTGATATCCGCACTTTTATTTATGTGGTTAATGTGAACATGCTAGAAATCATGCTAAGTCAAATGCTAGGGCTTCATGCTAGAAATACTAAGACCCGAGTGGTCGTATATTGCTGTCTCCTTATGTGTTTATTGATTTTGTATACTCTGTCCTGTCATAGCATATCATTTCATACCTTAGTCTCAAAAAATGTTGAATTTATATATTTATTATTGTTCGGGCTAGTTCATGCATTTGTGAGCCCATGTGAGCAAGACTGGAGAGTAATGACTGAGTGAGACCGAGAGCCTGTTATTGAGACAGTTATGAGATCGGACTGCACACCGCAACGATACTCTGATCATGCCTTCGTTAGCTTGACATAGCGCTTGGGCCAATAGGGCCCCTCTGGAGTCTTTACACCCCCAGTGAGCGCATTGATATTGAGGGATGGATCTTCCCTAGACATGGACCTTGTCCGAAGTTGATGATATGTGAGGGATGGATCATCCCTGGACGTGGATCTTGTCCGAGTGTGGTATTCCGGAGATGGATCTTCTCCGTGGGGGTTGAATTGGCCTTTTCCTCAGTACTGCGTGACTACGGTCACCGATGTTTATGCTTATTCCGGGATGGATTTTCCCTGAGTCTAAGAGCCATATACAGTACTGAGTGGACTCCTGTGTGAGAGTTGTGAGCACTATGTGCATTTCCACTCTGTTGGTACATTGGCATGTAGAGTACCGAGATATAGTTGGGCTACTTATCATATCGGTCATATCCTGTTTTCATTATCTGTCGAAACCGTGATCATGCCTAAATTCTGTGTACTATTTTCATTACAATTGTTGAGCTTTAGTCCGTCACTACCTCTCAGCCCGTAATTTGGGTTCGTTACTTCTGAGTTGGTGTACTCACGTTACCCCCTGCACCTTGTGTGCAGATCCAGGTACAGCGGGACCCGGTAGTGGTTGTTGAGCTGCAGTCAGAGTTCCTTGGGAGGCTTCGAGGTAGCAGTTGGCGATCGCAGCCTCGATTATCTCCTTATCTATCTACCTGTCTTATTTAGTTATCTTACACAACTTTATGTCGGCATTGTATTTTGATATTCGTTCTGGTAGCTCATGACTCGGTGACACTAGATTTGGGTTCGGGTTTTTCTCTTATGTTTTCGATGATGATTGAACTCTTAAATGCTTTATAAATATGAGACTTTTACTGCAAAAATAATGAATTTTCTGAAAATAGTTGGTAACAAATGAAATGTGTGGCTAGCCTGATTTCACGATAGGCGCCATCACGACTGGGTATTTCGGGGTCATGATAGATGCTAAGTCCTTAAATTATATTCATTCTTTGATTTGAGTGTATGAACTATTTATTCTTGTGAGGGTACTTTTTTCATGATAGATATGTGGTGTTATTAGCTTTATTTGACAGAGTAGGAGAGCGAGCTTAATTTGGTGGGTTAGAGTCCCTCTCTGAGGTTAGAAGGTTAGAATTTTATTGTTTGTTTGTGACTTTTATATCTTGCACGATGATTAGGAAGTGTCTATATGATGGTTTGAGTTGCTATAGAGCCTAATTATTAGTATCAACCGAAGTGGTGGTGTTTCTAGGCTTGATTTATTGAGAGTGGTTTTAATGCTTACTTGAGGACGAGCAAGAGTCTAAGTGTGGGGTGTTGATGTTCTATCAAAAATGCATATATTTAACCATTGTTGCCTCACATTCTAGTACTTTCTAATCATCTTTTAAGTGTTAGTTATATTACTTTGTGCTTAATATTATATTTTAACTGTGTAGGAATAAAGCATGTGACGATGAAGAGATTTGGAACAAAATTAAACAAAACGCGAAAAAAAAAGAAAAAAAATAATTAAAAAAATAGGAGAAAATGGGGGGACAACCTTTGGTTTTCGTCCCCCCAAGTGGAAGACAAAGGGAAAGGAACCAATTCTCACAGGCAAACCAAGGAATTGATGCACAGATTTTAAGGCTGGAAATGTTACCGGATTCGGCGCTAAGGTCCGCGTCTCGCGCTGGTCTGGGCACCGTGTTTCGTGGTTTCTCCTATTTCGCCCGGGATAAAGTTATTTCGGCCTTACACGGTCCCAACTCATATAAAAGGAGTTCTAAACCTAATTTAGAGACGCCACTTTGAAGGGAGAATACACACGAGAAACATCCGGGAGCAAGGATATCTCAAAATTTTTCATCATTTTTTAGTATTTTCAATTATCCAACACTTATGAATTTTGTTTAATGCTATCATGAGTGGCTAAAACCCATATTTTTGGGGTTGTGATTTAGCCATGAATATTATTTTTTAACGTTGACTTAACCTTGATTACAATTCACTAATATATGATTGTTTCTTCAATTCTGTGATTAATTGCTTAATCGTCTCGCTAGCAGTTAGGTTCTATTTACTATCTATGCTATGCTTGGGAAAGACATATTTAGAAGAATTGAACAGATCGCGATCTTAACTCTGGGGGAGGAGGGGGGGCATTTATGGTTAGGATAGGAATATACCTAATCATCGTGCTTAATTAAATATCGCAATCTTAATGCATTCTTAATAGATTGACTTCATAGGAATATAAGCATTAATCTATTTTGAGTAGTTGAGTAGTACTTCAGGAGAAGGTTACGAGTGTAATTGTTTGGTTAATTAGCAACCACGAGTGAATTTTATGAAAGTGAGAATTAACTAGAATACAATAAGATTGGTGAATCAATCACAACCATGAAATATTTATCTCTACTTAACACACAACAATCATTTTGCTACTTGATAATTTAGTTACTACTTAGAATTATAGTTACATTCTTGAACTCGAATTGGGCTCGACTGAATAACAATCTTTGTGAATTTAGTGAGTAGTTGATACAAGTCTCTATGGGTTCAACACTCGACTTATCATTTTATTACTTGTACGACCACGTATAATTTTAGCCTTTTTCACAAGTCTTGATAAGTCGAGTGTAGAACCCACAGACACTAGTATCAACTATCCACTAAATTCACCAAGATTGTTATTCAGTCAAGCCAAACTCGAGTTCAAGAGTGTGATTATACTAAACTATAATTATAAGCATTAACTAACTTATCAAGCAACAAAATGGTTGTTTTGTATTCAGTAGAGACAAATATTTCAGGGTTGTGATCGATTCACTAATCCTAATGTGTTTTAGTTAACTCTCCCTTTCATATAATTCACTCATGGTTGCTAATTACTCGAACAATTGCTCTCGTACCCTTCTCCCTAAGTACTACTCGCCTATTCAAAATAGATGAACACTTATATTCCTATGAAATCAATCTATTAAGAACGTATTAAGATTACAATATTTAATTAAGCACGGTGACTAGGTATATTCCTATCCTAACCACAACCCCCACCAGAGTTAAGATCGTGCTCTCTTCAATTCTTCTCTAATCTAAACATGGCTTTCCCAAACATATCATAGATAATAAATAGAACCTAACTGTTGGCCAGATAATTAAACAAGTAATCACAGAATTGAAGAAACAACCATATATTAGTGAATTGTACTCAATGCTAAGTCAACATTACACAACATTATTCATGGAAAAATCACAATCCCAGAACTATGGGTTTTAACCACTCGTAATAGTAACAAACAATTTCATAAGTGTTGGATAATAAGAAAAGATGAAGAAAACTGAGATCTCTTCGCTCCTGGATGATTCCGTGTGTATTCTCCCTTCAAAGTGGTGTTCCTCCTCAAAAAATAGGCTTAGTCTTGCTTTTATACGCATTAGGTAGGTCTAGGGCCAAAATAACCTTGTCCTAGGCAAAGTTGGACAAATCACGTCACTAGCGTCCAGCCTAGTGCCCCACGCTGGCCTTGGCGCTGGGTTTTTGAACCTTCTGCTTCTAGCGCCACAGGTGGCATGGAGCGCTGCATGTGGCGCTGAAAATCCAAATTTCCCTTTTTTCGTCTATTTTGGCTCTAATCTCATACCTTTCGCCCCCAATTGCTTTCGGATGATTCCTACACATAAAAACACCCCGGATTAATATAAATCAACACATTTTACATCTGAAATCCACGAAATACGAGTAAAACATGAGTCGATATACATATAAATATATATACTTTAATCTAAATATCCGTACCCCACACTTAGACTCTTGATCGTCCTCGAGCAATAGGACTATCAAATATACCCCCCAACTACGTACAAATCTCAACTCGAGATGAGCACTTCATTTTTTAACTACACACTCTACCCTTGACTATGATCGATACTGGCAATCAATCATGAACATATAGAATTCACTTTCTTCTCGTTTTAAGCATTCCCAAGTATAAAATTTCAATTCAATCAATTCAAACAACCTATTTATAACCACCCAACCTCAAAAGCCGACTCGTTACCACTAAGCACCCTCAACTCGCGCACTCACCCAACAAGAAAAGTTTACAATATTATCAATCATTCATGAGATCATGTGCCCTCACCAACAAACAAAAGAGTGAATTTAGACTAGTCCACACATTCAAGTATGTTTTTGAATATAAATTAAGTACATCACACAATTGAACAAAATTCGTTCACTCTCACAAAAAATTCATATGCTTCCCATGGTCGTACCATAAGCTTGCACGTAGTGTACATCTCTACTAATCTAAACTAGCCAAATCTAGGATCAATTAGGACTTTAAGGTTGTAATGTAGGCTAAGGGACGGGTATGATACATTCAGGAATAGTGACTAACCCTCCTAGACACTTTAATACACTACACTCACAAATCGAGCACATATTCTTCTCAACCAATTCACTTGCCACAAACCATATACAACATAGTCCCTTTTTTTTTAATTAAGCACTTCTATACTCCACTAGCACAAATTAGTAAACTTGGGAGGTGTGTGTTTTTCTACATACTTTGACTATTATTTTTTTTTCTTGCAATTTTTCTTTTTCTTTCTCTTTTACACACACTCCACATATTAAAGTTCATCGACTAGTGACTTTTGATTTCAACTTTAGTGCATCAAATGGCCCTTCCATGGTTCCACTCAAAAGCTACTCCCCAAATCTCTCACTTTACTTCTTTTAGTGACTAAGCACCATAGGAGGTAAATGTTCAACAATCTCAAATTAAGAACAAACTAGGGGTACGACTTGTAATGTGGTTGCCAAAAAGAAAGGTACATAGGCTTAAAGGGGCTAGCAACGGAAAATTTTCTTTTTATGTGACAAGCAAATCTATGATCAAGCAAGAAACGCCTACGTCATCTCCTAGATTAGCACAACTTATTGATTTTGCTTCGATTAACACATGGGTCAAGTTCTAGACTACACGAGATAGCACAAAGATTCAAAATTCCTCACACACATATTGCACATGACTCAATCAAGATGGTTCTGTTCAACTCTCAAGTTAAGCAAGAAAATATTGTTGAGAAATTTAAGCAATAATGCACTATGTGGCATACAAGTCGAACAACTGATAAAATGCATCACAAAATAGGCTATTTATTTTACTTAGACATCACAATTCAAATCAAATGTACGGGAAGATAGAATGTATGTCATAGCCTAATGTGCCAGCACCAAACATGTCACTCACTAGGTATCTCAGAGAAACTCAGTTTCTTCCTAACCTACTCCTAAAAAAATAATAAAGTACTCGATTCGAGCTACATCCCCTGGAAAAGAATCGATGCAAAAAGAAAAACCAAGGGGGATTATTACCTAACTAAAACTAACTAGAACAAAAATAAAATATTTTTGAATTTTTTTTATTGGACCTTAATCCCTCAAGAAAGTTGTCCACAAAATCCATCATCAGGAAAAATCCCAATTTTCTGATTTTTTTCTTTTTTCATTTTTTTTACTTTTAACAAAAACTACTATAATAAGAACGAGTACTACAACTAAGCTAACATAACACCGAAAATCACCCAGACAATCTCCTCACCCCACACTTAAAATTATGCAATGTCCTCAATGCACGCTGAAAATAACAAGAGGGGTAAAGAGACTCTCTAGTAGGCCAAAGGCCGAAGAATTAGAAGCTCATGGGATAATTAGATTTATCCTATGTATGGTCCTTTGTGCGGGTACCTCACACTCAGTTTCAACCCCCTGCTCGCTTTTGCACTCACCTATTGGCTTTGACTCCATGTGTAACGACCCAGCCGGTCGTTCTGAGAGTTTAGCCCTATTTTCCCCATTTCTTATTCGTTTTGTGTTGTTTAGCCCAATTATGTTGTGTTGGGTCGGTTGGCTCGGGTTCAGAGTGGTTCTGGAGAGAAATGAGACACTTAGTCTCTCGAGTTGGGAAAATAGTTGGAAAAGTCAACCGGAAGTTGACTTATAGGTAAATGATCCCGGAATGTGGTTTTGATGGCTCGCTTCGCTTCGTTAGGTAATTTTGGACTTAGGAATGTGTTCGGAATGTTTTTCGGAGGTCCGGAGGAGAATTATGCTTGAATTGGCGAAATTGGATTTTTGGCAATTTCTGGTCGGCAGTGGAAAATTAGCTATCAGGGTCGGAACTGAATTATGAAAGTTGGAAAAGGTTCGTAGTATCATTTTGGAGGTGTGTGAAAATTTTCAGGTCATTCGGACGTGGTTTGGTTGGTTTCGGCATCATTGGCAGATTTCGGAAGTTTAGAAATCCCTAGGCTTGAATTATGGATTGATTTGGTGTTTTGGTGTTATTTTGGGTGTTCCGAGGGTTTGTCTAAGTTCGGGTGATGTTATATGAGGTATTTGTATTTTTGGTTGGGGCCCGAGGGGCTCGGGATGATTTTGGATGATCGTCAGAGAGTTTGAAAGTTGGACAAAGCTGTTGGTGTATGTTGTTCTGGTGTTCCTCAGATGCGGAAGAGTGATCGTAGGTACGTTATTGGCATCACAGATGCGGAAATGGGTCAGCTGGGGAGGATCCAAAGATGTGGAAGTTTGTCCGCACCTGCGAGCCCGTAGGTGTGGTAGGTAGACCACAGGTGCGGAACTTGGGCTTTAAGTGAAATATCGCAGGTGTGCACCTGGGGCCGCAGGTGTGGGTTTGCATGTGCGAGGAAAAGGCCGCAGATGCGGCAATCTCTGGGCAGAACCTATAAATAGATGCCTTCGCAAAATTTGATCATTTTTCCTCCATCGTTGACGGATTTTGGAGCTTTGAGGTGTGATTTCAAGGGGGGATTTAAGTGTTTCAGTGAGGTAAGCCACTTGGACCTTGTATCTCATATTTATGGCAATTATTCCATTGTTTAATCATGTTTTCGTGGAGAAATCTGGGAGATTAGGGCTTGAAATTTGAGAGCATAAATTGGGGATTTGAGGGGCCATTCGGGTCCGATTTTGATGTATTTGGTATGTATGAATTCGTGGGAGTGTAAGGATTCTAGCTTTGTGATTTTTATCCGAATTCGAGACGTGGGCCCGGGGGTGAGGTTTGGCCAATTTCGAGATTTTTGATGTAACCTGATTATTTTCGAAGGGCTTTGTTCCTTTAGCATATATTGATGATAGAAATCTGGTTTTGGTTAGATTCGGAGCAATCGAAGGCCGAGTCTAGAGGGAAAAGCATCGGGGGTTAGGATTTTAGCTGGTTTGAGGTAAGTAATAACTGTAAATCTTGTCCTGAGGGTATGAAACCCCGGATTTCATATTTTATCACTATCTTGAAGTAGCGCACAAGCTGGATGACGAGTGTGTGGCGTGTACAGTTGGGGATTGCAACTTGGACCGTCCCGTAGCAACTATTAAGTTGCATATTTGACTGAAAATTATATGATATTTTGTGTTTTTAGAAGGTATTACCATGTTTTGGGCTGAATGTCGTATTTGGGCTTCGTGCCAAGTTGTTAGGACCCTTAGGGGCTTTTACTGCTATTTTCTCACTATTTTGATTTCAAATATGCACTCAGTCATGCTATTTTAACCTGAATTCGAAACTCAGTCTCATTTACACTATTTGATGCATAAAATGATATTTTGGGTCGGGCACCCCGTTTTACTGATAGCCCGAGTGGTTGGAGAGATTTCTGACTGAGTGAGGCCGGGGGCCTATGTTGTGAGGATATTATGGGATCGGGCTGCGCGCCACAACATGTTTTTACTGATTTATGATTATATGAGGACGAGGGCCTGATTGATTTATGCCACGAGGTGGCTTGATGCTGTTACTGATTCATGATTATGCTAGGCCGAGAGCCTGATTGATTATTCCATGAGGTAGCTTGTTATAGCGCTTGGGCTGTAGGAGCCTTGCCGGAGTCTGCACACCCCTTAGTAAGCGCGGGTACCCTAAGTGAGTGATGTGATGTTGCCCGAGGGGATGTTCTGGATTCATGTTGTTGCCCGCGGGGCTGATTACGAGTGATTGTGAGGTTTCCCGAGGGGCTAGTACTGAGTGATGTTATGCCTGAGGGGGAGTTTATGATACATGTTTTGCCTGAGGGGCCATTTATGATTTTCATCACTTTTACTCTAAATTTCATTGAAACACTTTTGAAACTGTTGGAAACATATCTTCCAATGATTTTTACTAAAATCTGGTTTTAAGCGAGATGATTTGATTTATACGCTGCTTTGAAGGCAATATGTACTTACTGTGATTTCATGACATGGATTTATATGTTTCTTACTGCTCAGTTTTTATTTACATTTATTACTTAATGAGTTGGCGTACTCACATTACGCCCTGCACCTTGTCTGCAGATTCAGGTGCTAGGGCTGACTGAGAGTTGATTACTGTCCCAGAGATTTCATGGAGATTTTCAAGGTAGCTGCACGCGTCCGCAACCTTGCCCTTCTCCTTCTTGCTATTGTAGCGTTTATTTTTCTTTCCAGAACTGTATTACCCTTAGATGCTCATGACTAGTGACTCCGGGATTTTGGGTTGTAATTATTATTCGGTTCATCATCGTCTGTTTTTAAAAAAATGCTTAAATGAAAGTTTTATGAGGTATCGGTTTAGAAATGATATAAATGAAAGATTCCTTATGTGTTGAATATTGATTTGGCTGGCCTAGTATCGCGATAGGCGCCATCACGGCCGAGGTAGTTTTGGTGTCGTGACACCATGCTCCTACTCCTACAAAATACAAAAACAACACTACAACGATAACACAAAAAAATAATAATAAAAAGAAAAAAAAGAAAAAGAAAAAAAATAGAATTGGATTGCCTCCCAACAAGCGCCTTATTTATAATCGTGGCACGACTAACACCACTTCATCACTTTTTCTTCCACCTTGAGGATATGAATTGTGCCCCCAATTTTGTATCAATTTTTCTGTCACGTTCCTGGGGTGGTGGTATAAAAATAAAGGAACCAAGCAATAGGTATCACATCTTGCACTTCTTAGCCTTTAAGTGAGGGATGCTGTTTTGTCTCCTTGGCATCACAAATTTCAGAATATAAGCACTTTATTCCACATCCATTGACTTCTCCATATTCTCGAATGGATCAATTCTCATGTCACCAACCAAACACAATGTTGAAAAATAGTTAGAATGAGGTCCAATGCGGTCGAACTCTAGAATCACTTCACTTTTGACATCCTGACTTTTTCACACTTTGTCAACCTGAGCATTATTAAAAATATTTTGGTCGAATAGTTGGAATTCCTTTTTCCTCTCCACAAGATGGCCAGTATCCACAAAAATAGGTTGTAGGGCATCAGACGCCACAAACGTTTTATTAAATTGATCCTGTTGAGTTTGTTCCTCTAGCCAAGATTGGCTCACGATATCTGCTTCTTCAAAGTTATCTTCTTGTGGGAACTCTCTCTCTTCGTCGAGTTGAGGTCTTCTTGAAAATTTGTCATTAATTAGTCCATTCTAGCATGCAGTCCTTTTGATTGTTAAGGCACCAACAACTTGTTGCTCGTCTACTACTTGCCTCATCATGTCCATAATACGCGCAACGCGTTCCATGTCCTCCACTTCCTTGCTCCTATCAAACTCATAAACATTATTAGAAGCATTATAATACGAGCTATGAGAGGGATAATAAGAATTAGGACAATTATCCCAATGGATACCTTGACAACTACACACATTACAAAAATTTCACACATCAAATTGAGATGCACAATTTTGCCACAAGTGTGGTCCTTCACAATATGGACAAAGATCGCCATAATAAGACTAATCAATATTCGACCAATTCTCATTCCAAGATGCAATGTAAACAAAGATAATAAAATATTAAACTAAGATAAACATAAAAAATAAAAACTTGAATAGACAAAAGGTAAAAATCCAATCTAGTAAAATAGTTGATTTCTAAGTCCCCGGCAACGGCGCCAAAAACTTGTTGCTCCCAAACGCATACGCAAGTATACGTGATCGTACATGTAATAAAATGATAAGTTGAGTGTCGAACTCACATAGACTTGTATCAACCACCTACTAAATTCACCAAGATTGTTATTCAGTCGAACCAAATTCGAGTTCAAGAGTGTGATTATACTAAACTATAATTCTAAGCAGTAACTAACTTATCAAGCAACAAAATAATTATTGTGTATTTAGTAGAGACAAATATTCAAGGGTTGTGATCAATTCAACAATTCTATTGTGTTTTAGTTAACTCTCTCTTTCATACAATTTACTCATGGTTGCTAATTAATCGAACAATTGCTCTCGTAACCTTCTCCTGAAGTACTACTCACTTATTCAAAATAGATTAACGTCTATATTCCTATGAAACCAATCAATTAAGAACCGTATTAAGATTACGATATTTAATTAAGCACGGTGACTAGGTATATTCCTATCCTAACCACAAATCCGGCCCCCCTCAAAGTTAAGATCGTGCTTTATTCAATTCTTCTCTTATCTAAATTTGTCTTTCCCAAGCATAGCATAGATAGTAAATAGAACCTAATTGCTAGCCAGATAATTAAGCAATTAATCATAAAATTAAAGAAATAACCATATATTAGTGAATTATAATCAAGGTTAAGTCAACCTTACACAACAATATTCATGGCTAACTCACAACCCCAGAACTATGAGTTTTAGCCACTCATGATAATAGCAAACAATTTCATAACTGTTGGATAATTGAAAATACTAAGAAAAGATGAAGAAAACTGAGATCGTCTTCGCTCCCGGATGTTTCTGTGTGTATTCTCCCTTCAAAGTGGCGTCCCTCCTCCAAAAATAGGCTTAGTCTTGCTTTTTTACGCGTTGGATAGGTCTAGGGCCGAAATAACCTTGTCCTGGGCAAAGTTGGACAAAATCACTTCACCAGCGCCTAGCCTAGTGCCCCACGGTGGCCCTGGCGCTGAGTTTTTGAACTTTCTGCCCCTGGCGCCACAGGTGGCGTGGTCCGCTGCCTGTGGCGCTGAAATCCAACTTTCCCTTTTTTTCCGTCCGTTTTGGTTCTAATCTTGCACCTTTCGCTCCCAATTGCTTTCGGATGATTCCTACACATAAAAACACTCCGAATTAATATAAACCAACACTGTTTACATCCGAAATCCACGAAACATTAAGGTAAGATATTTATTTTTAATTGTTTTTCATTGGACATTCTCATTCTGGTAAAAGATCATTGAAAAGGGACGGAATTTGGCGTCAGGTGGTTAAAGGTCTATCTATATCCCTTCAAGTAATTGTTTATTTTGATTTCCTAGCCTATTCTTTTCTAACAAGTTATGTGCAACAATTTGTGTGCTTGGTTAGTCAATGATACTTATTTCGCTTGATTATTTTTATTCATCTTGAATAATGAGGGACAATTTTATTGACATGATTATTATTGAACTTGTCCCTTGAGTATTTAGTCATTGAATTACATTCTTCACTTATAGTCATAAAAAATGAAGTGATTTGATGATTTGCTCGCGTTATATAATTAAAATGCACCTTGGTCTCTTATAGAACTGTACTGTTGATCGATCAAATTTGTGGTTTGATTAAATCAAACAATTAATCTATTCAAGCGAATCCTAACGTATGAATATTTAACAAAAATTAATCAAGAGTAACAAATTAAGAGATTAAAGAAAACAACGACAAGCTTAAAGACGAATTCAATGTGAGTGAATATTCTAGAGCTATGAGTTAGCTAACAATCTCATTGAATTTTCTACTTAAATTGTCTAATTAATTTATAGTTGACAGGGTTAATATTGCTCGTATCCTCCTCCCGAGGTACTACTCGCCTATTCAAGCTAATCTAATGCCTATATTCCTATGGAATTAGAATTAACAAGTACACATTAATAATTCGTGTATAGTAACCAAGCAAAGCGATTAGGTATATTCATATCCTAGCCACAAATCCGTTCCCCACTCAGAGTTAAGACCTTGCTCTACTCAATCTTATACGCAATCTAGAATTCCCTCTCCCTAGTTCAATCCAAGATTCGTAGATAGTATTTAATTGGTGATCAAGCAATCAATAAAATAATAAGAACAATTCAAGCTTCAACAACTCTAGAACTAATAAACTATGAGATTAAAGGAAGAGAAGAGAATAAAAACTAGTTGAAAGCCTCCTTCAAGTGTGATATGTGTTCCTCCACGTGAATTCTCTTTCAAAGTATGTTAGATCTCCTTCAAATTAGGTTTAGAACCCCTTTTATACGAGTTGGGACCATGTAGGGCCGAAATAACCTTGTCCCGATAAAAATAGGACATGTTCGCGTTTTGAGCGTCCAGGGCAGCGTGAGGTGCTGGCCCTGGCCCTCAACTTTTCAACATTCTGTTTTGTGCGCAACAGGTAGCGCCCCACGCTGCCTGTGGCCCTCAATTTTCACTTTTGCCTTTTCTTTCCAACTTCGCTCCAATTCGCGCTCTTTCGTCCTAAATTGCATCCGAATGATTTCCACACATAGAAATGCCACAAATTCGCACAACTTATCATATTATACATCTCAAATCTTCGAGACATGAGTAAAATGTGAGGCAATATACAGCAAAATATGCATAAAGTAAGCCACACATCAATAAGGGGTCGTTTGGTTGGGTGCATAACAATAATGCTGAATAAGGTGTATTAGTAATACTGGTATTAGTTATGCTTGCAGTAATTATGCTGGTATTAGTTATGCTGGCATATTTATTATTTGTTATTTGGTTTGATGTATTAAAGCATTGCACAATTTCTAAAAAAATTGTTTGTTTACAAAAAAACCCTCAAAACCAGTCCATCACTCTAACTTTTTAAAAAGAAACATATGTTGAGAAAAGTTTTTATATGAAAAAGTTTCAAAAAAAATTTGATTTGTCTACCTATATGGTAATATAGAACTAAATATTTATTTATAAAAAAAAATATGCTAAGTATTTATTTATTTACTAGAGATATAATTTTATTTCTCACTATTTGAATTATTTTAAACTTGCATTAATATAATAACTAACATATTTTAATCAAGCATAAATTTTGAAAGACAATTTTATTTATAACTAAGCTAATTCATGCATTAAACCCACTGCATTGCTAATACCATGATTTTCTATGCATTAGTTATGCATATGATAATACCAAATAAGATGTATAACTAATGCTTGCATAACTAATATATATGTTTAAAATGTCTACCAAATAAAGTATTATTAATACACAAAGCTGATGCATACATTATTTTATCTAATGCATTCTACCAAACGACCCAAAGTAAATTAACAGAATTGCCAAAGATGTAAAATGTGCTGGCCAGTGAAATGTCATAACCAAGTGGATGACAGGTGTGTTCGACTCACTCCCGAAGAGCTTGAGAATTTTTGTATTTTGTTCATTGTAATATATAAGGTGTGTTTGGTGTAACGGAAAATATTTTTTGTAAAAAATATTTTTTAAGAAAATATTTTTTTAGAAAATAAGTAATAATCCTATTTATTTTCCGGTGTTTGGTACGCAAATTAAGGAAAATAAATTCTCAAGAATATTCATAAATAATTTAGATATAATAAACGTGAAGCCACACTTTTGAACCAACAATCTTCCGAACCCACAAATTTCATAAATTTTCGAACCGCTAAACTTTTGAAACCGCGAAATTTTGATCCCTTAAACTTTATAATTTCTAAACCCGAAAACTTTCAAACACATAAACCTCCGAACTCGTAACTTTGAAACATATAAAATTTCGAACCTATAAACCGAAAGATGAAAAAACTAAAACTAAAAAATACATAAAGCAAATATTTTTTTCCCTGGTGGGGTGGGGTGGGGTGGGGTGGGGGTACATAAAAAAGAAAAACAAAAATTTGAAAATTACAAAAAAAAAAAGGAGTAAAATTTATGGTTGACAGAGTTAATATTGCTCGTAGCCTTCTCCCGAAGTATTACTCGCCTATTTAAGCTAATATAACGCATATATTCCTATGGAATTAGAATTAACAAAAACACATTAATAATTCCTGTATAGTAACCAAGCAAGGCGATTAGGTATGTTCCTATCCTAACAGCAAATCCGCTCCCCACTAAGAGTTAAGATCTTTCTCTACTCAATCTTATATGCAATCTAGGGTTCACTCTCCCGAGTTCAATCCAAGATTCGTAGATAATATTCAACTGGTAATCAAGCAATCAAATAATTAAGCGGAAGATTGAATAAATAAACCAATATGATAAAATAATAAGAACAATTCAAGTTTGAAATTACAACGTTCATGTAGCACCCAACAACTCTAGAACTAATAAAATATGATATTAAAGGAAGAGAAGAGAAGAAAAAAAACTAGTTAGAAGCCTCCTCCAAGTGTGGTGTGTGTTCCTCTATGTGAATTCTTCTTCAAAATGTGTTAGATCTACTCCAAGTTAGGTTTAGAACCCCTTTTATACGAATTGGGACTGTATATGACCGAAATAACCTTGTCCCGAACAAAATAGAAAATCCCTGCAACACAACGTCCAGACCAGCGCAAGACGCTAGCCTTAGCGCTGAAACTAGTGCGTTTTCACATTTAATTCTTTCGCGTTACTTTCATCCATTGCATTTAGAATGCAATTGAATTATATATCTTTCTTGTTTAGCTGTCTCCACTTCGGGGGACAAAACCCAAAGGGTGTCCCTCTTTTTATATTCTTTTAATTTTCTTTTTTTTTGTTCTGTGTTTTATTTAATTTTGCTCCAAATCTCTTTATTTTCACACCGTTTTATTCCTACACACTTAAAATATAATATTAAGCACAAAATAATATGACTAATACTCAAATGACGATTAAAAGTATTAGATTTTGAGGCAACAAGGGTTAAATATATGCATTTTTGACCGAATATCAACACCCCACATTTAGACTCTTGCTCGTCCTCGAGTAAGCATTAAAATCACTCTCAATAAATCAAGCCTAGAAACACCACCACTTCGGTAGATACTAACAGTTAGGCCCTATAGCAACTCAAACCATCAGATATACACTTCCTTATCATCGTGCAAGATATACAAGTCACAAACAAACAACAAACAACAAACAACAAACTTCTAACCTCCTAACCTCATAGATGGACTCTAACTTATCAAATTTAAGCTCGCTCACCTATTCTGTCAAATAAAGCTAATAACATCACCTATCTATCATGAAACCAGTGCCCTCACAAGAATAAATAGTCCATACACTTAAATCAAAGAATGAATACAATTCAAGGACTTAGCATCAAAGAACAACTCTCGCACTCACAAACGAATTCACATGTATGCACAAAGAACCATAGGCTTGCCCATTATGTAAACCTCTACTAATTAAGTATGCTCTAATATTTCCCTCATATCAAGAACATTTCATATTTTTTTTCAAAGAATTTTTTTATTCTCTTTTTTTCATGTCACATTATTTTCAAGA
Source organism: Nicotiana knightiana (assembly GCA_005239525.1). Taxonomy (NCBI): domain Eukaryota; kingdom Viridiplantae; phylum Streptophyta; class Magnoliopsida; order Solanales; family Solanaceae; genus Nicotiana; species Nicotiana knightiana. The sequence goes on from ML435581.1 coordinate 23,204, forward strand.
GGGCCTTTTCATCACTTTTCATCTATCATTGGTCATCATTTTTCACTTAATCATCCCTTTCTTCAAATTTATCAATTAATAACACAGTTTAAGAAACAGTGCTTAAGGAAGCAGGGTGCAAAAACTAGGGATTCAACAAGAGGATCAAGGCAAAAATATGGCTTCCACACAAAAGGCTACATGTTCAAAGGGCTAACTAGTGGTACAATATCTGAAAAGGCTAAATTCATAAGACATATTAAAGAAAGCATATTATCACCTTCTAAACAGAGCAACACTTTCATTTCGCTTCAATAACATGCAGGGCAAGTTCTAGACTAAGATGCAAAACATGAAATATATGTAAGAAATTCTCATCATACATGGCACAAGTATCAATCAAGATGGATCAATTCTACTCTAAGACAGACATGATCATAGCGAACGATAAATTGAGAATAATCTATATACAGAGTCACAACCCTGAGCTTAGGTGTTAGGAAGTCTGCTATTTTATTCATTACTCAAGCGCTCAGAGGAAAGTACTACTCAAGCTCAGGCTTAAATATGCTAGTATCAAACAAGTAACAAAAATTTTCTTCTCCCTCTTTTTCTACTCCTAAAATAAAGAAAAATAATAATTTAATCCTAAAAATAAAATTTTTTACCCGGTTCAAGTTACATCCCCTAGAAAAGAACCGATGCAAAAAGAAAAACCAAAGGGGGTTATTATTCGACTAAAACTAACTACAAACAAAAATAAAATATTTTTGGATTTTTTTTATTGGACCTTAATCACTCGAGAAAGTTATCCACAAAATCCATCATCAGGAAAAGTCTCAATTTTCTGATTTTTTTGTTAAATATTTTAAAAAAACTACTACATTAAGAATGAGTACTACAACTAAGCTAAAACAACACAGAAAATCACCTAGAAAATTTCCTCACCCCACACTTAAAATTGTACAATATCCTCAATGTACACTATAAATAACAAGAGGGTAAAATAGACTCTCTGGTAGGAAAATGCCGAAGAATTAGTAGCTCACGGGATACTTAGACTTCTCCCATGTATGATTCTTTGTGCGGGTACCTCACACGCAGTTTCAACCACCTGCTCGCTTTTGCATCACCTATTGGCTTTGACTCCATGCTCCTACTCCTACAAAATACAAAAACAACACTACAAAGATAACACAATTAAAAAAAGAATTAAAAAACAAAAATAAAAAGAAAAAATAAAATTCGGTTGCCTCCCAACAAGTTCTTGATTTAATGTCGCAGCACGACGCCATCACTGTCACCACTTTTCCTTCCACTTTGAGGATATGCATTGCGCCCCCAATTTTGCATCAATTTTTCTGTCACGTTCCTGGGGAGATGATGTTAAAATAAAGGAACCAAGCAATAGGTATCGCATCTTGCAACCCTTAAGTGAGGGATGTCATTTTGTCTCCTTGGCATCACAAATTTTATAATATATGCACCTTGTTCCTCATCCATTAACTCCTCTATATGCTCGAATGGATCAATTCTCGTGTCACCAGCCAAACACAATATTGAAAAGTGTTTAGAATGAGGTCCAATACGCTCCAACTCCAAAACTGCATTATTTTTTACATCATCAATACTATAGACTCCCTCAACCTCGGCATCATCAACAACAACATGGTCTAATGATTGGTATTCTCGTTTTAGCTCCTCAATTTGTACTAGAAGATCTTTTTCAGCTCCACACAACTCATCACTAAATTTTTTGGCATTACATGCATCAACCTTTGCACTCAATTGAGCCTCCAAGTCGCGAATAGAACTGCCAAATTGGTCGATCTCTTGTCCCAATTCAACTCTTCCTTCAATAAAGTGTTGTATCTCATTTGTAATTTTCTCACGGAAACCTTCATATTCCTCTAATAATTTCATGTGCATATCAAGAATGTGAACATCATGTTCCGCATCATCCAATCTGTTACTCATGTCAAACTCACAAGAATTATTAGAATCAACATAAGAAGGGATTAGAATAGGATAACAACACTTAGGATAATTATTCTAATTTCCACCACAAATAGCACAAGATTGAGATGGTGCACACAACTCGGTCCTGGGAATATTTTCACAATATTGCCATAAGTGGGGGTCCTTTACAATATGGATAAGGATCACAAAAACAAGAATACTTACTATCCCACCACTTTTCGTTCAAAGATGCCATATAATAAAATATAATACTAACTACACTAAACTAAAATTAAAAACTTATATAGATAAAAATTAAAAATTTAATCTAGTAAAATAGTTAATTTCTAAGTCCCCGACAACAGTGCCAAAAACTTGTTGCTCCCAAACGCACGTGCAAGTATACGTGGTCGACAAATAATATAAGATTGTAAGTCCAGATATCGTACCCACATGGACTTGTGATCAACTATCAACTAAATTAAACCAAATCATTAATCTATTCAAGCGAATCCTAATGTATGAATATTTAACTAAAATTAATCTAGAGTAATAAATTAAGAGATTAAAGAAAATAAGTTGGCGAAATTAGACATGAATTCAATGTGAGTGAATATTCTAGAGTTATGGGTTAGCTAACAATCCCATTGAGTTTTCCACTTAAATCGTCTAATTAATTTATCTAGTTTATTGGTTGACAGGGTTAATAATGCTCGTAGCCTTCTCCCGAAATACTACTCGCCTATTCAAGATAATCTAATGCCTATATTCCTATAGAATTAGAATTAACAAGAATGCATTAATAATTCTTGTATAGTAACCAACCAAGGCGATTAGGTTTATTCCTATCCTAACTGCAAATTCGCTCCCCACTCAGAGTTAAGATCTTGCTCTACTCAATCTTATATGAAATCTAGAATTTCTTCTCCCAAGTTCAATACAATATTCGTAGATAGTAATCAATTGGTGATCAAGCAATCAAATAATTAAGCGCAAGATTGAATAAATAAACCAATACGATAAAATAATAAGAACAATTTAAGCTTCAAACTACAACATTCATGTAGCGCCCAATAACTCTAGAACTAATAAACTATGAAATTAAAGGAAGAGAAGAAAAGAAAAAAACTAGTTAGAAGCCTCATCCAAGCGTGGTGTGTGTCCCCCCACGTGAATTCTTCTTCAAGTTGTGTTAGATCTACTCCAAGTTAGATTTAGAACCCCTTTTATACGAGTTGGGACCTTGTAGGGACGAAATAACCTTGTCCCAAACGAGAAAGAAACCCCCCCCCCCCCGTAACACAACGTCCAGATCAGCGAGGCGCTGGCCTTAGTGCTGAAACCAGTGTGTTTTCACGTTCAATTCTTTCGCATTACTTTCATCCACGGCATTCAGAATGCAATTGAATTATATATCTGTCTTGTTTTGTTGTCTCCATTTGGGGGGACAAAACCCAAAGGGTGTCCCCCGTTTTTATATTCTTTTAATTTTCTTTCTTTTTTTGCCGCGTTTTATTCAATTTTGGTCCAAATCTCTTCATTGTAATGACCCGGTCGGTCGTCCCGAGAGTTTTGTCTCATTTCCCCTATTTCTGTCTTGTTATGTATTATTCATCTCTATCATGTTGTGTTAGGTTGGTTGGCTCGGGTTCGGAGCGGTGATGGAGAGAAATGAGACACTTAGTCTCCTAAGTTGGTGAATTAGTTGGAAAAGGTCAACCGGAAGTTGGATTATAGATAAACAATCTCGGAATGTGGTTTTTATGGTTAGGATAGCTTTGTTAGGTAATTTGGGACTTAGGAGTGTATTCGGAATGTTATTCGGAGGTCCGTGGTAGAATTAGGCTTGAATTGACGAAATTTGATTTTTGGCGATTTTCGGTCGGCAGTGAAATATTAGCTATCGAGGTCGGAATGGAATTTCGGAAGTTGGAATAAGTTCGTAGAGTCATTTGTGATGTGTGTGCAAATTTTCAGGTCATTCGGACGTGGTTTGGTTGTTTCGGCATCATTGGCGAATTTCTGAAGTTTAGAAATCCTTAGGCTTGAATTTCGGGTTAATTTGGTGATTTGATGTTTTTTTGAGTGTTCCAAAGGTTCGACTGAGTTTGAGTAATAATATGTGACTTGTTGGTAGGTTTTGGTTGAGGTCCCGAGGGCCTCGGGATGATTTCGAATGGTTATCGGAAAGTTGGAAAATTTGGAGTTGCAGCTGAAGTTACTGTCTTTCTGTCATAACTGCACCTGCAGATTGGGGACCGCAGGTGCGAGCCGCAGAAGCAGAAAGGAAATCGCAGAAGCGACATTGATCGCAGGAGCGGAGGGCTAGACCGCACCTGCGAGCCCGCAGGTGCGGCGTCTGAGGACTTAAGCGAATTCTGCAGGTGCGGATTTTTGGGCGCAGAAGCGGTCCGCAGGTGCGAGATAATTTCCACATAAGCGGAAAGTGCTGGGCAGAAGCTATAAAAGGTTGCCTTCACGATTTTTCACTCATTTTTCACCATTTTGGACGTTTTGGAGCTTTTCAGCAGTGATTTTTAGAGGAAATCGAAGGCTATAAATTGGGTAAGTTACTTGGACTTCATTTCTTGTGTTTGTGATGATTTTTCTACTGTTTAATCATGAAATTTGTGGGATTTAATGGAGTAATTTGAGGGTTTAGGGCTTGGAAACTTGAGACTTTGATTTAAGGATTTGAGGGGTCATTAGTCGTCGGATTTTGATGTATTTGGTATGTATGGACTCGTGAGAGTGTAAGGAGTCTAGTTTTGTGATTTTTGTCGAGTTCCGAGACGTGGGCCCGGGGGTCGGGTTTGGCCGAATTCGGGATATGTGATGTAATTTGATAATTTTGATGTGGGATTCACTCCTTTAGCATATATTAATGATACGATACTGATTTTGGTTAGATTTAGGGCGATTTGTGGCCGAGTTGAGCAACAAGGGCATTGCGGAGTAGAGTTTTGGCTTGATTAAGGTAAGTAACGCTTCCGAACTTGGTTATAAGGGTTCAAAACCACGAACTACGTGTTATGTGCTTAGAATTTGGTGACGCACATGCCAAGTGACGGGCTTGCGGGCGTGCACCGTGAGACTTTTGACCTGGTTCATTTAATGGCACTGTTTAGTGGTTCTTTCTTGTTGATATTTGTGCTTCTATCTATGTGATTAAAGTAAACATGTTGGAAATCATGCTAGATATTATGTTAAGGCTTTACATCGATCCTGTTGTGACCTGAGCGGTCGTTTTAACGCAAACCATGCTAGAAATCATGCTAGACATTATGTTAAGGCTTCATGCCGACATTGTTGAGACCCGAGTGGTCATTTATTGTTGTCATCACATGTGTTTCATTGACATTATATACTCAGTCCTGTCATTGAATATCATATCATGTCTCAGTCTCGATAATTGTTGTTTTACACATTATATCATTGATACGGGCTAGTTCATGCATTATGAGCCCCTGTAATCGAGACTGGAGAGTGATGACTGAGTGAGGCCGAGAGCCTGATATTGAGTGATAGTTTTGGGATCGGGCTGCATGTTGCAGCATGTTATAATGATTATGCCTGGATCTGGCTTATGATAGCGCTTGGGCTGTAGGAGCCCCTCCGGAGTCTGTAACACACCCCCAATGAGCGCAGTGATATTTGAGGGACGGATCTTCCCTGGACATAGATCTTGTCCGAAGTGATATTTGAGGGATGGATCTTCCCTGGACATGGATCTTGTCCGAAGTTATATTGAGGGATGGATCTTCCCTGGACATGGATCTTGTCCGAAGTGCTTATGTTCGGAGATGGATTTTCTCCATAAGGCTGGATTGACCTGTTTTTCCCCGGTATTGAGCGATTGATGTCAGTGATGTGTATACGTATTCTGGGATGGATCTTCCACGGGCCGTCGAGCTATATACAGTACCGAGTGGTTTTGAGATGTATCATTATTTGGATATGGATCTTCTGCATAAGGCTGAATCGGCCTTCCTCAGTACTGAGTGACTTCTGTCAGATGTGTATATAATCTGGGATGGATCTTCCGTGGGCTATGCGAGCCATGTATAGTACTGAGCGGACGAGTATTTGAGAGTGGGAGTGCATTGTGCATTTCATACTGCAGATGCATTGGCATGTAACATACATTGAGTTATATATGTTAAATTGTTCAGAACCGTACTTGTCTTATCACCTTGAGTTGTCTAATAAACTGAAAGTATGCTTAAATTTTTGTACATTGGTTATGTTGAAAATGTGGAGGTTTAGTCTGTCACTACCTCTTAGCCCACAGATTGGGCTTTTTACTTACTAAGTTGGTGTACCCACGTCACCCTCTGCACCTTGTGTGCAGATCTAGGTATCCCTGGCCATGGTAGTGTCAGTTGATCATTTTGGCTGCGGATCATTTCGTAGAAGACGAGGTAGCTGCTTGGCAATCGCAGACCCGCCTATATCTTTCCTTATCTTCCTTGTGTATTTTTATTGATTATTTCCAGACAAAGTTTTCTTGTTAAATTTTGGGAACAGTTGTAGTATTGGCTCATGACTTAGTGACACCAGATTTTGGGATTTTTCTTTTTACAGTATTTTGGGTTTGAATCTATCTTTTATTTTAATTCTCCTCTGATGAAAAAGGGTAATATTTAAATATTGTCATGATAGAAATTGAATTGGTTAAGAGTGTAGGCTCGCCTAATTCCACGATAGGCGCCATCACGACCGAGTTGGTTTTGGGGTCGTGACAAGTTGGTATCAGAGCCTAGGTTACATAGGTCTCACAAGTCATGAGCAGTTTTAGTAGAGTCTTGCAGATCGGTACGGAGACGTCTGCACTTATCTTCGAGAGGGTGTGGAACCCTTAGGGAAAAAAATCCCACATTCTTGAATTCTTGTCGTGTGAATTCATTTATTCAGCCAAAAGTGTAACTCTTTGAAATTCTTCCATGTATTCGAATGTGCACGTGAGCGCTCGGTATCAACTGTGCATCGATGGATTGTGATTTTCATGGATGAGGTGCGAGATGTGATTTCTTTTGTATGTTGATATGGGCCAGTTCGGAGGACATGAGGTCGGGTTTTGTCTGTGGCTTGAGTGCTGAGGTTTTGATTGTGTGAGCACATGAATTTGGGACTTATATGTCTGTTTGTGTCCTTATTGGTGGGATTTTGTGACTGGATGACTATTTGGTGAGTGTGATTCGATGGTGAGATGTGTTCATATTGTTTGATTGAGACAAAAAGAATTGGCTGGAGATGTAACAAGAACCATTGAGTGTTTGAATTCTGTCTTGAATTGGCCTATGGCCTCGAGCTGTGAGTGCATTGAAGGACCTCTCATGTAGTGTAGTTCTGGAGTGAAGTGGATCTTCATGTTGTGTTACGAGTTCAATGGTGAATGCGAGATTTGCGGATGATTTGAGATATTAGATGGTTTGTGTATATGACCTTATGGAGGATTTAGTTGAATCTCACTGCGCTATGGTGGCGGTGATAGCATATGGGCATTAAGAGTTATTGCTTGTCTTGATCTATGGATTTGAGCCAAGTGGGGGAGTCTGATAATGATAAGTTAGTTGCACGATTAGGTGTTGTGTTGATTTTAGTTCGAGGTATTCTAGTAAATCCTTTATGACCTTACAGAGGACTTGAACCCCCCCTTGACTCAAGTATTGTATTATACCCTATGGGAAAATGGGTTTTATTGAATGCTTCAGTTGTATCAGTAAAAGGTGTAGTGTGTGTGGAGCAGGAATTTGCTTGGTTGTTTAGAAGTGTGGGTTACTCCCTTGGGTGTTGGTGTGTTAATGGGGGCACAGACCGTTCGATCTGTTTGATTAGTTTAATTGAAAATTTCGTAGAGTGGGTGACTCTCGAGAATGGTTCTGATGGATTCAAGGTTTATGTATAACAATTTGGAATCTTCGAGATGTGTGTTTGGGTAGAAACTGAGATTTTCTTTGGAAGGTGTCAAGACTTGTGGCATTTCTATGTTGTTATGGATTCTACATTCCAGTATCATGAAAGGGAAAATAGCTTAAATTCATCGAAAGTCTCTTTAGAGTAAGTATTTGAGATTTGGTACTTTAGGGTTCTTAAAAGATATTCACCGATTTATGAGCCTTAGGGCGATGTAGTTTTGTGCTAGGGTCTCACGTGGTGATTTTTGGTATAGGATTTTGGTACTATGGCGAGGAGAAGAATCAATTATAAGGTAACTCAGAAGGAACTCGGAGAAAATAGGACAACTTGGTAGTAGATTAGATCAGCATGGTAACAAGTAAGATCGGTTCTCTGGGTGCTCATGATGTGGTAAGGTTCTACGTGTGATTCGGGGCAATGCTCTTTGGTTTTTACGGCCTGCATAGCTTGGTTGAACTAGAAGGATTCAATCCTGACGGTTTGGTTTTGTGCAAATGGGATTCGGAGAGTCCTTGATGGCTTCTACCACGGCTAGAGGTGTATATTTTCTACTGGCATGGGGGCATGTAATTTATAGTGATTTTCTTCTAGAAGGAATCAAATTGAAAGTTCTTGTCTAGTTGAGTACATAGTTGCTTGTGGATCGAAATGGATTATGAAGTTCTCATATTTATCATAGGATGGCATAATGTATGCAGTATGTTGTGTAGGGTTAAGATTTGCATGTGTGAGGTCACGGTTCAGTTCTAGGAGAAGGGTCATAAATTCTTAGGTAGCATGGACAGTTTCAGATGACTAGGTAAATGATATCACTAATTGGTGTGGCTTGATGAGGATATACATTTCAGAAAGGGAAATGTGTTTGAGTTAAGGCTGCTTTATTGGTATTGCGGCGCTCTCGTGTTAGATCGACTACTGATATTCAAGTTTGCTTGGTGGCACAGAATAATTTTATAAGTATCCCTCGTGGCATGGCTTAATATTAGAGGTATGTTATATATTCGAGCGGTGGAGTTGGGATCAGATATGGTGATTCGTGCGCTTCATGGACTTCGAGGTTGAGAGTTCTCATGAACAAGTTATTTTGTAGTTGTGGACTGTGAAGATGCGAGCAAGGCTAGTCAGATGTTAGTATGTGCCATGATTCTTATCTATCTGTTGCGGGTGACTAGAGTTGATTCAGGATTCATTGGTATGCCCAGTATGGATGTGTGTTTTGCACCGAGTCTGAATTGTTGACCCCGAATTTCTATTGTTGAGGGATGTACCATTTGATTGTCAGTGATCTTATTCCTGTTCTAGAGTGATCTATGAGTTACCCTTCGGTGTTGCGATAAGTTGTGATTATTGGTTATATGCATATATGGTGCGGTTCTATTGAGGCTTTATAGCGGGATTTGAGTAAGGTAAGTAATTGAGTATTGAGGGATTGAGGCGTATTGGTCATGTTCTTTCGGGTTCGTGTGGCATGGTATCGTCCGATTCCCCGTGGTTATGGTAATGCACTCTGGGTACTTGATGTCAAATTGCGCATGGTTATTGATTTCGAGCAAGGTGGCTCGAAGTAGTTCATGTGGATCAGTGTTGGGATATGGTCGCTTATTGCAGCGAAGTTATGTGGAGGTATAATCCTTCGAGTTAGATTCGTGTGTTCTGGTTCTACGATGTGTGATGGGTCCTCAGCATTGTGTTGTGGTGATACTGGTGAGCTTGCGGTGCAGCTCTCTCATTGGAGTCACTTTTCCATGATTTGAGTACATTTGTGATGTTGCATAATTGTGCACGGGCTGCACGGGTTGTGGCTTTCAGCAGTATTGATGCGTCACGCCACTACTGTGGTTGTGGTAGATGAGATGAGGTCGCCGGACCTAGAATGGGTGATACCGGATCTGGTTGTAGTATATTATGGTGGATATTGATGCTGACCGGCTTAGAAATTTTGCTATTTTTCCTGTCGAGGTAGGGTTCCATCACTTGTTGAGCCGACGAATGATTTGGGGTTTCTACGTGTTCTATTTCATCATTGTCACTATATGAAGGTGTTAGAACGGGTCTCTGTTTGATAGTAGGGTTATTACCGGCATTTAGTTGCTTGAACAACTGCGGTGATTAGAAGTTTTCGCTATGAGCATTTAAGTGATGTGGTATATCATGTGATTTCATCTTGGGTTACGGGAAAGGTTTGGTACAAGTTGTCCGGATTTATGCAGCTTATAGATGTGGGATTTTGATCTTATAAATTATTTTAGAAGTGGAAATTTGGATTCTAAGGCGTAGGGATTAGGTTGGATATAGAGGCATTCGAATGTGTTGTGTTATCAGATCTATGCGGGGTAAGGTGACGTGGGGTCACCCCCGGGTATGTGCATGGTAAGGTTTTTCGGCAGTTTGATGGCTTTTGGAACAACTCTTGGCATGTTCGAGGACGAATGTTTGTTTAAGAGGGGAAGAATGTAACGACCCATCCGGTCGTTTCGAGAGTTTAGCCTGTTTCCCCTATTTCTGTCTTGTTATGTGTTATTCAGCTCTATCATGTTGTGTTAGGTTGGTTGGCTCGGGTTCAGAGCGGTGATGGAGAGAAATAAGACACTTAGTCTCCTAAGTTGGTGAATTAGTTAGAAAAGGTCAACCGGAAGTTGACTTATAGATAAACAATCTCGGAATGTGGTTTTTATGGTTCAGATATTTTTGTTAGGTGATTTGGGACTTAGAAGTGTATTCGGAATGTTATTCGGAGGTCCGTGGTAGAATTAGGCTTGAATTGGCGAAATTGGATTTTTGGCGATTTCCGGTCGGCAGTGGAATATTAGTTATCACGGTCGGAATGGAATTTCAGAAGTTGGAATAAGTTCGTAGAGTCGTTTGTGGTGTGTGTGCAAATTTTCAAGTCGTTCGGACGTGCTTTGGTTGGTTTCGGCATCGTTGGTGAATTTCGAAAGTTTAGAAATTCTTAGGCTTGAATTTCAGGTTAATTTGGTGATTTGATGGTGTTTTGAGTGTTCTGAAGGTTCGACTGAGTTTGAATAATGATATGTGACTTGTTGGTAGGTTTGGTTGAGGTCTCGAGGGCATCAGGATGATTTCAAATGGTTATCAGAGAGTTGGAAAATTTCGAGTTGCAGTTGAAGCTACTATCTTTCTGTCATAAACCGCACCTGTGGATTGGGGACCGCAGGTGCGAGCCGCAGAAGCGGAAATGAAACCGTAGAAGAGGCAATTATCGCAGGAGCGGTGGGCTGGACCGCACCTGCGAGACCTGGGGCGCAGGTGCGGCGTCTGAGGACTTAAGCAAATTCCGCAGGTGCGGATTTTTGGGCGCAGAAACGGTTCGCAGCTGCGGTGTCTGAGGACTTAAGCGAATTCCGCAGGTGCAGATTTTTGGGTGCAGAAGCGGTTTGCAGGTGCGAGATAATTTTCGCAGAAGCGGAAAGTGCTGGGCAGAACCTATAAAAGGTGGCCTTCGCGATTTTTCACTCATTTTTCACCATTTTTGGACGGTTTGGAGCTTTTGGGCAGTGATTTTTAGAGGAAATCGAAGGCTATCAATTGGGTAAGTTGCTTGGACTTCATTTATTGTGTTTGTGATGATTTTTCTACCGTTTAATCATGAAATTTGTGGGATTTAATGGTGTAATTTGAGGGATTAAGGCTTGGAAACTTAAGTGAGACTTTGATTTAAGGATTTCAGGGGTCATTTGTCGTCAGATTTTGATGTATTTGGTATGTATGGACTCGTAAGAGTGTAAGGATTCTAGTTTTGTGGTTTTTGTCGAGTACCGAGACGTGGGCCCAGGGTTCGGGTTTGGACGAAATCGGGATTTGTGATGTAATTTGATAATTTTGATGTGGGATTCGCTTCTTTAGCATATATTAATGATATAGTACTGATTTTGGTTAGATTCGGGGTGATTTGTGGCCGAGTCAAGCGGCAGGGGCATTGCAGAGTAGAGTGTTTGCTTGATTGAGGTAAGTAACGCTTCCAAACTTGGTTATGAGGGTTCGAAACCCCGAACTACGAGTTATGTGATTAGAATTTTATGACGTATATGCCAAGTGACGGGCGTGCACCGTGAGACTTGTGACCTGGTTCATTCCATGACACCATTTAGTGGTTCTTTCTTGTTGATATTTGTGCTTCTATCTATGTGATTAAAGTAAACATGTTGGAAATCATGGTAGATATTATGTTAAGGCTTTACGCTGATCCTGTTGAGACCCAAGCGGTCGTCTTAATGCAAACCATGCTAGAAATCAGGCTAGACATTATGTTAAGGCTTCATGGTGACACTGGTGAGACCCGAGTGATCATTTATTGCTGTCATCACATGTGTTTCATTGACATTATATACTCAATCCTGTCATTGCATATCATATTATGTCTCAGTCTCGGTAATTATTATTTTACACATTATATCATTGATTCGGGCTAGTTCATGCATTGTGAGCCCATGTGAGCGAGATTGGAGAGTGATGACTGAGTGAGGTCGAGAGCCTGATATTGAGTGGCAGTTGTGGGATCAGGCTGCACGTCACAGCATGTTATCTTGATTATGCCTGAATATGACTTATGATAGCGCTTGAGCTGTAGGAGCCCCTCCGGAGTTTGTAACACACCCCCAGTGAGCGCAGTGATATTTGAGGGATGGATCTTCCCTGGACATGGATCTTGTCCGAAGTGATATTGAGGGATGGATCTTCCCTGGACATAGATCTTGTCCGAAGTGTTTATGCTCCAGAATGGATTTTCTCCATGAGGCTGGATTGGCCTGTTTTTCCCCGGTACTGAGCGATTGATGTCAGTGATGTGTATACGTATTTTGGGATGGATCTTCCTTGGGTCGTCGAGCCATATACAGTACCGAGTTGTTTTGAGATGTATCATTATCTGGAGATGGATCTTCTGCGTAGGGATGGATCGGCCTTCCTCAGTACTGAGTGACTTCTGTCGGATGTGTATATAATCTAGGATGGATCTTCCCTGGGCCATGCAATCCATATACAGTACTGAGCGGACGAGTATTTGAGAGTGGGAGACCATTGTGCATTTCATACTGCTGATGCATTGGCATGTAAAATACATTGAGTTATATATGTTAAACTGCTCAGAACCGTACTTGTCTTTTCACCTTGAGCTGTCCAATTAACTGAAAGTATGCCTAAATTTCTGTACATTGGTTATGTTGTAAATGTGGAGGTTTAGTCCGTCACTACCTCTAAGCCCACAGTTTGGGCTTGTTACTTACTGAGTTGATGTACTCACGTTACCCCTTGCACCTTGTGTGCAGATTTAGGTATCCCTGGCCATGGTAGTGCCAATTGATAATTTTGGTTGCGGATCATTTTCAGAGAGGACGAGGTAGTTGCTTGGCGATCGCAGAGCCGCCTATCTTTTTCCCTATCTTCCTTGTGTATTTTTATTGATTATTTCCAGACAAAGTTGTCTTGTTAAATTTTGGGAACAATTGTAGTATTGGATCATGACTCAGTGACACTAGATTTTGAGATTTATCTTTTTACAGTATTTTGAGTTTGAATCTATCTTTTATTTCGGTTCTCCTCTGATGAAAAAGGGTAATATTTAAATATTGTCATGATAGAAATCGAATTGGTTAAGAGTGTAGGTTTGCCTAGTTTTACGATAGGCGCCATCAAGACAGAGTTGGTTTTGGGGTCGTGACATTCATCTTCATATTACTTTATTCCTACACAGTTAAAAAATAATATTAAGAAAAAAATAATATAACTAATACTCAAATGACGATTAAAAGTACTAGATTGTGAGGCAACAAGGGTTAAATATATGCATTTTTGGCCGAACATCATAAATCAAGGTACACGTTCGCCCGACTTTGGCCAAACAAACTTAAAAAATAATTAAATGCTATTAATTATGTACACGTACGTGTGACATGATTTTAGCACAATAAACACAACAGATATACATACACGTGATCCATTTCAAAGATAAATCCATAAAATGTCATAATTAAAAGCGGTAAAAGGTAAACGCACATAGGTTCTAAAAAATAGGTAATTAAATAATTACTTAAGCAAGGTATTATCAACGCGACTGTGCTAAAACTAAGAAATCCGGAAATACCAAATACCTTCTCCCGGATTAACAGAATTCCTTACCCGGTCTTCTGTGTTTCGCGTATTTTAAAACAGAGTCAATTTTCTCGATTTGAGATTTTAAAAATAAACCGGTGATTTAGAACACCATAATAAATATTTCAAGTGGCGACTCTAGTTAAATAAATAATCTCATTTCGAATAACATTACATTAATTGAAAAATCCGCTATTAAAAAGAGCTATACCTCAAACTTGAACAATTAAATACGAAGAAAAAATGGACATGACAACTATCTCAATACATAAAGAAGACTTGAGCTGGTCAATTTTTCAAAAGCTAATCCATCCCATATCCAATATGATCATGTTAATGGAAGAATTACCCTTTGTATAGTCAATTTCAATGTATATAAACGGAAACATTCACAACCAGCAACGGTACACTAACTTCGGCATTATTTCTATTTCACTTATAATAATATGGAACAGTATTTCTAAACATTTTTTATTCTTTTTTTTTTTCGGTTTAAAAGAAATTTTTTGTTCAATTTCATAAATGATTCTCTCGTATCTCGTATAGGAATAGGCAATCACGTGTTTAACCAAAATTTGTTTCAATTTTATGTTTAATAGTTTCGAAAATTTTTAGAGTAAATTTCATAACTGATTATTTACTTATTTCTTTTTTTTATTAAATCTATATAACTATGTTTTGTCACACAAAAATTATAAAACTTCGTTCATGCTGCAATCTTCGTTTCTCTAATTTGTATTGGCCGCTGCACCGTACCATTTATTTGAGCGCCAATGGCAATTTGTAACATCAATGTTAGTTTTTTGTACATATTCTAGTTTGTTATTAAAAATTTTGGCAGTTTGATTATTCAAATAAGATATTTATTCGTATGTACCCATTTAAAAATTGCTTCTTAGAAAATTACATGGTTGTAGTTATGTACATTGTCTACTATTGAGGTGTACAATGTTGCATACCATAATAGTATACTTTTTCTTTGGTAATGACCTTAATAGTATACAACAGTAAGAGTAGCTATATTAAACTGTTATTGTTTCCTATTATAACGTACAAAATGTGAATTATTTATATACGGTCAAAATTGGGCTCGTCCAATTTTGTATGGTTAATCGAAACCAGGACGACAGGCCAATGTTCGATCCCATGTTATATCGGATCGGATCCAGAGAACAGTCAAGTTTGCATTAGACACAAATTTCCAAGTGAAAGAAAAGGAAATTTGAAATAGTTATTGTACATTTTTTGACAAAGAAAAGGAAAGAAAAAAACAAGAGTGAGTATAAGCAGGAGAAGGAAAAGTTTTTAAGTCCAAGTGAAACAGATATTTCTTTGGTCTCTTTCTTGTGTAAAATATAATTTTAGTTTTGAAATGAATGTATTATTTGTTTTCTTAATGCGTTCATTTATAAATAAGAATATAGAGATTTTTGTCTTTTCTCTCTTTTTTTTTTAAACTCTTTTTCTCGATCTGGTTACTCTATTTCACTAATAATAATCAATAATAACAATATTGATATATCACGATCCAAAAATTACAGGTCATGATGGCACCTAACTTGACCCGTTAAGTAAATCAATTAATAAAAGAAACAACCAAATAAACTTATCGAAAATTAAATTAGGATTTATCTGAACTTTACAACTTTACCAAAGAACTGGTAGTACGACTCATGAGCTTCTAAGACTTAGAATATACAAAGTCATTATGAATAAATACACGTTCTGTTTGAAAACTACATGAACAAATTAATAAGGTCTAAAACTACCAAGGACTAGTGGCAGCTTCTATCCAGAATACACGAACATCTTCAAGGTCAGCCCCGACTTCTTCAGCAGCTCCGCTCAAATAGTCTGCACAGAGTGTGCAGAAGTACAATATCAGTACAACCGACCCCATGTACTGATAAGTATCTTGACTAACCCCGTCAAAGTAGTGACGAGATTTTAGTTAAAAGATATTCATTACTAAACGCTATAATGTAAACTAGCAATAGAACTAAAAGACAGAATAATAGAATAGAATACACAATGCGACTGTAACAGGTATTAAAGGAGTACCAGAAAGAATCACAATCCAATAATTTCCAACATCTCAACCGACGCTTTCATTAGAACGCTAGTCCATGAACCACAACAATCACCTCATATACTTTCATAGTACGATAAATTACTCAAGACATCAAATCTAACGGCACGGCAACACCATTCGTGCATTTATCTCATCCTCACCATATATGCCTAAAACAGTACCAACCAAATGATATAAATACGGACAATAGAAATGAAAAGGAAGGGATATGCAAGCAGTAATAATAAACGGGAATGTACAGTAGAATATCGACAAGAGACTAAGCAGAAAGCACAGAGGTAATGACCACAATTAGAAAAAAAAAAGGGTTATAATTTCAATTAACTAGCATGGTGGAGGCCTAAGTACAAATATAGCAAGCAAGAAGGAAACACATGATCTTCACAAGTTAACAAGTAAGGACATGAAGAATTAGCATGGTGGAAGGCTTACACTAAGGTACAATAGAATAGATACAACATGAGTATAATTATAAAAGCAGGAAATAGGCGCCGCATATGCAAGTTAAGCAAGTAAAAGACATGGACAACATAACAACAATTGAGATGGAGGTCAAGTACGGGACAATAGCAACATATCACACAAAATATATAATGGCGACAATGACAACTCAAGGTAGAGGCGGAAATGTTTACACGAAAAAACAGAGGTCACATAATAATGCATGTCCCTCATCCTCGCCAGCACGGAAACACCCTTCGTGACATGACCTCACAATATTAAAAGCATAACAATATAAATTAAATGGCACGGGATCACCCTTCGTGCTTTACGCTCTTTCCTCACATGCTTCGTGCTTTACACTCTTCCTCACATGATAATGAGATAAACAATGGCACGGAATCACCGTTCGTGCTTTACACTCTCCCTCACATGATAATGAATATAAACAATGGCACGACATCACCCTTCGTGATTTACACTCTTCCTCGCATGATAATGAATATAAAATGGCACGGCATCACCCTTCGTTCTTTACACTCTTACTCACATAATAATGAATATAAAATGGCACGACATCACCCTTCGTGCTTTACACTCTTCCTCGCCATGCATATGAATATTAATTAAATGGCAAGGCAGGAAGTATATATATAACATCGAGGAGAGTGATCAATGAGTATTCCAAACAAGTTCTCAATTACTGCTTTACAAGCCAACAATGATTCAATGAACCCTCAAGGGCCACATAATTCAAGTACTTCCACAAATCTCACAATTCATTAGCAACACAGGTATAGAATCCAGCATCCCAAAATATCGGCTATAGCAATGTAGTAGTGATCGCGCATATGGATGACCAAACAAGACACATCAATGTATTCCCAAAATTCTATCCAATTTGATCAAGTTCTTAGGCTAGGTCTGTATTCTAACATTTTATACTACGTTCTTAATATCTGTAAATCAAGTGAGGCATGTAGCAAGGAAGTTACATAATTCTACAAGACACAATATAAGATCATCTACCCTCGAGCAAGATTAACCCCAGCACATACATATATGCTCGTCACCTTACATATGTATCACCTCCGCATGTAGCAAAAAATGGCAAATAGGAGGAAAAATTCCCTCAACAAAGTTAGGTAAAACACTTACCTCAATTCGGCTAACTCCACACTCAATTTCCGCCTTTCCTTTACAAATTCATTTCCACTCGTCTCAATCTAGCCCAAGACGGCTTGAATACATCACACAATGCAAGAGGAAATAATTTCAATTAATAAAGCTGTGATTTTTTATTTAATTTCTAAAAAGTCAACAAAAATCAACTCCTCGGGCCCGCACCTCAAAATCCAATAAAATTTACAAACCCTAACGCCCACTCCGATACGAGTTTAGAAATACCAAAATTATCAAATTCCGATACCAATTCGTCCTTCAAATCATGATTTTACATTTTGAAAGGTTTCACAATTTTTTCCCAATTTCCCTACTTAATCACTAGTTGGGTGATGAAAATCGCGCGGGGTGTTACGCGAATGCGGAGAAGAAAATTGAGGCGACCAGCAGAGACTCTTCGCGAACGCGGAATGGACTTCGCGATCGCGAAGAAGGGTATTAGACACCAGAAAACAGCAGTTCAAAACAAGGGATAAATTACCCGTAACCCACCCGAAACACACTCGAGGCCCCCGGGATCCCGTCTAAACACACAAACAAGTCATATAACCTAACACGAACTCGCTCGCACGATCGAATCGCCAAAATAATACCTAAAACTACGGATTTAGCACCAAAATCATGAATTTCTCAAGAACATTTAAAAATTACTATCTTCTCAACCGGACGTCCGAATCACGTCAAATCAACTCCGATTTCTGCCAAATTTCACAAATATGACTTGAATATTATATTAAACCTGTACTGGGCTCCGGAACCAAAATACGGGCCCGATACCAATGAGATCAAACAATAATCAATTTTTTTAAATCCTTAGAATTTTAGTCTTACCATTTTTTCATCAAAAATTCATTTCTCGAGTTAGGTACCTCGGAATTCGATTCCGGGCATGCGCCCAGGTCCCATGTTTTATTATGGACCCACCAGGACCGTCGTACATGGGTCCGGGTCCGTTTACTCAAAACGTTGATCAAAGTCAACTAAAATCACTTTTAAAGGCTAAAATTATCATTTTATAAATTTTCACACAAGGACTTTCCAGATATGCGCTCGGACTGCGCATGCAAATTGAGGAGGAACAAAATGAGGTTTTGAAGGCCTCGGAACAGCGGATTGGGTTCTAAAAAGCAAGATGAACTTCTGGATCATCACATGATAATATTATATTTGACTTGTAATGATATGGAACTATAGAAAACTTTAATACACATCAAAGACTACAAAGACCATCAAACCTACCAAGTATTAATCAAAATTTTGATTCTTCACTTAAAATTGGTGTATAAGAAAATTAAACTGTAATACCCCGTACATTCGGATTAGGTATGGATATGTTAAATGGGTATTAATTTGATATATTAGACATATGAAGTCCTATCGGGATGAGTATGAGTGAAAATAGTTGTTTCAAAGTCAAGATGGAAAGTGAGGTGCATAAGATTCGACAAAATCGACTAAGTTTACAGAAGGTCCTTCTTCTAGAAGGTTGGTGAAAATGTGTAAGGAAATTGGGAAAACTCAAAACATGAAAGTTGTAGGAATTCGAATTATATTTCCAACAATATATTATGGAGCCTGAACGGATATCTGTATAAAAAGTTATGTGCGTTTTACAGAAAAATATGCCATCACCGCGCCCCGGACCGCGACCGCAGTTATGCGGCAGTGTTCCTGCCATTTAACGCGGTTGGAACCGCGGTCAGGCCTCAGGTGCACGGGGGCGGTCTTGGGGAGTCATTTTTAAAGCCCTATTTCATCCCCCACAACCCTAAAACATAAAAACTTAGCTCTAGAAAAGGGAGCTCTCAAAAACCTAAATCTTTAAAGGTCCCTCCACCATCCAAGGTAAGTTCTAATGGTGATTCTAAGTTTATTTCAATTCCCCAACGCCTTATTAACATGGTTAAAACCTCCATATTATTAGATATTCGATTGGGACGTCATTGTTGAGAGAAGGAACCCTAGAACTCGAATTCAAGGGGATTGAACTTCAAAAAGGTAATGTCTTCACCCTCTAATTGATTTTAACATTGGATAATGATTATAGACTCTAGTTCATGAGTTATGTGTTGATGAGTTTGATAGAAAAGCATGAACGGTTATAGGTTTGGGTGGTTGATTGTTGATTATTGGTTAAGAGTGTTGCTTACCTTATGAGTGATGAAGAATGATGTTGATTATAACAATTTGAGACTTTAGAATTTATCTAGGAGCAAGATAATGGGTTATTGGGTGTAGAAACACCATTAATAAGGGCTATGAAGCTTTATGCCACCAAATGTTTGATAAAATGCCTAAGTGACCGAAACATGACTATTGTTGCTAATTTGGAAACACTTTGACTTATATTGATATAGATTAAAGTTGAAAGGGTTGGCGAATGTTGTATTATGATCAGGAATTTAAGGTATGTGAGGCTAACTCTCTATGTTTGGGAATGTTAATGATCCTCGCTACACTATGTTTCTTTTACCACGCTACCAATTGCCTCAGAAATATAGTTAAGCCTAGTTCCTTGAATAGTTGCAGAACTTCTATTCTCTAGCTTCGTAACTCGTTCATGACTTTCATTCTGAACGTTGTGAAATCAGTGCGTAATCAATATTGGGTTTGATGTCCATGAGTCTCAGTCTAGATTACTCAGCATGTCATAAACAGTTGATGTTTCAATTTTCATTATCAGTTCATGAATACATGTCTCAGTCTAGCTTTATTCAGCATTCAAGTATCATATAACTCAATATGGTTCAGTATTTCAGCATCATGTATTTCAGTATGATTCTCAGTTCATGAATGTTGAACACCTATATTTGGGCCTGAGGTCGTAGTTTATATGCTTTATGCATGTTTGGGCCTGAGGCCGTAGTTTATGCTTTATGCATTGTTGGGCCTGAGGCCGTACTTATATATACGTATACTTGGGCCTGAGGCCGTAGCTTGTGCACATATATATTGGGCCCGAGGCCGTAGCTTATTCAGATAAACATGTCGTTCATTATTCAGAAGAGGAAGTATTCATATCCTTACTTCCTTTCAGTTCAATTATTAGTTATCATTTCAGTTAACAGTTATCATTTCAGTATTCAGTTATCAGTTATTAGTTATCAACTATCAGTTATCATTTTAGTTTCAGTTTCAATAGTTATCATTTCAATTTTCAATTATCAATTATCAATTCTCAGTCATCAGCTTAGTTTCAGTTTCAGTATTTATAATTCTTTCTTTCAGTTGCTTTACATACCAGTGCAATTCAAATGTACTGACGACCCTTTTTGCTCGGGGGCTGCATCTCACGATGCAAGTAATGATTTACAGGTTGCCGATTCAGAGCGCTAGGATTCTCGTACCAGCTATTTAGTGATCCCCAGTTCTTTCGGGGCATTATCAATACCTTACAGTCTTCAGTATTTTTAGACAGTCAGTGTATTCAGTACTTCATTATAGGCTTCATAGACTCGAGTAACAGTTAGACAGAGTCACATGAATTTAAGGTTAAGTAATGTTGCTACATATATGTTTCAGACTTATATTAGCGTTTCCGCATTTGATTTACATCGTTTAGACTTTCAGTATATCAGCATGTGTTAGTTTATCTTCTCTATTCAGTATGTTATGATATCACATATTAATTTAGCCAGCTAGTCAATTCGCTCGGTCACATGTAGTCAGGCACCGAGTGTCGTGTTACGTCCAGGCCCAGGTTCGGGGCGTGACATAAACAACTCCTAAACTATACAAAGTTGGCGTTCGTAAGATAAGAATAAACACTAGAGACGCTTGGCCAGAATCTTCAGCAAATTACTAACACTTCACAGTAGCTAAACGTTTCTTCAACTTGGCTTTTTCAATCTCTTCACGTAATTCCTTTTTCCATATCTGTTTTTTCTTGTTGATTTGTTGTTTATCGAATTCTTCACCCATCAGCAATGAAATTTTTTTTTCTGTTTCCGTTAACTTTGCTTGTTTTATCTCTTCAAACAATTCCTTTTTCCACATCTCTTTTTTCTTGAAATTGATCTGGTGCGAGTAAGCAATATTTTTGCACTGCATTTTTATTCACGGTGAAGTACGAAGATGAGGTTTTCCAAATATCATAAATAACTTGCACAATTATTCTCCTTTCTTCATTTCTTTTTAAACAATTTAGCGTGCATTTTTAATACTTCCTGTCCATTTCCAAACATATCTTTGCTCAGCCATTTTCTTCTAATCAAAGCGTAAAAGTTCATATTGAACCATTTCTTTTAAGGTGATTTTACCAAATTTTATTCAGATGTCCTAAATGGTAATTCAGTAGAATCTTAACCTTTGAATTGTGCATTTTTACAAACTTAATCGTGAATCTACAGGAGTCAAAAAATTTCAGAAACAAAAAGCTCGCCTGCCTGAAATATGGCTGCTCCTAGCATGCAATTCAAAGAGTGCCAGCTCCCATTTCTATTTGTGATCCTAAGTGCCAAATTAACCAAAGCATTACTAAGCATCAACAACAACAAACCCAGTTTGATCCTACCATGTGGGGTCTGGAGAGGGTAGTTTGTACGCAGACCTTACCCCTACCTAATGCAAGTAGAGAGGTTGTTTCTAATAAACCCTCGGCTCAGGAAGGGCAAGAAGAAGAAGAGGGAAGCAAGGAAGGAAGAAAGATGGAAGAGAAAAGAAAAAAAAAGAAGGGGGGACAGATATAGGACCACTGCGAAGTAAAGGTGTGTATCTGGAAATCCAGGTCAAGTTAAAGAGGTTTCTTATGCTTTTTTCCTTAACATTTCGCAAAACTTGGAGAAAGTATCAAGAACTATCACCATAAGTATCACTAAAATAAGGAAGAATAGACCTGACAACTATTGCAATACATAAAGAAGACTTGAGCAGGTCAATTTCCCAAAAGCTAATCCATCCCATGTCTCAGCCTAAGCTACAAGTGCACTACTCGCTGTAGTAGACTCACTGCATATAAATGGAAACATTCACAATCAGCAATTGTAAGAAGAACACTAACCAGGAATTACACTTTGTATGATCAGTTGGGCTTACTGGAACCATATAGTAAGGGAAGGTTATATTGCATTTCAAGTATGGTTCTAGTAAATGTAACCTACTAGCAACATGTCAAAAATGTAAATGATTGAGAGGTCTTCATTTGGTGACAGAAACATTAAAACTAACATCTCAGCTCGACCCCTCAAAAGAATCTCTACCAAGTGGGAGAAAACTAAGAGGTACTCCATATTTTTGGGAAATTGTAACACAACTAAGAAACCAGTGTTTCAGCTTAATTCTTCAAAAACAAAAACCTTACCAAGTGGAACAAACTATGCATCAAAGCTAGCCACTCACATGTTAGGGGTCCTTACGATTCACTCTTACAAATCAACCCCTTAGTCAAATCACAAACATAAGCAACAAAGAATCAATGGCACATAACCACAAAAGTTGTGCAGGAAGGATATATATAATAAGGAATACTATTTCTGAAACTCAGACCTCCAGAGGCCACTAGATGAAGTGTAAAGTAAAACAGACGCGGTTATTAGTCTAGAAAATTTGCATCCAGAATGTCCATAATGAATTTTTATGTTCATTAATACCCTTTTGGAGTAAGAGGCGAGAGTGAGTCAAAGTTTCCAATTCACCCTCGTATGGTCATATCACCTAAAAAGTAAAAAGTATATGTAAGCTATATTATAGGTCAGCTAAAACGTGACCAAAACTTCTTTTAACTTCTATTTTTCATGTCACTACTCACTACTTAGACTATATTCCATGCGATGTGTGTTAACTCTATTTTTTCACACTACCTACGGGGTGCGTTAATTAAAATACCCGTTTGAGTTTTTTTTTTTAATTATAAAAATTGACTAAGTTATTTATCTTAAGGAAATAACCCTCTTCTAGGATTAAAGTATATAAGAGATTACTAAGAATAATCTAAAACTAAATTCAAAAAGTTGTTTAAACTTTTGGAAAAAAACCAAAAAACCTTAACTTACAAAAGGTCCCATAATAGGGAGCAAAAAAATTAACCCATAGAAAATGATCCGCCAACCCGCCCAAGTTTGGATGGGTTATTGACCCGCACATTTATTAACTCGGCTCATTTTGACCTGCCCAATTCAGCACATCTAAAAGTTGGCTGATTTTTAGCCCAGACCGACCGATGAGTAACCTTGTCAAAATATCTTACCATAATTCATATCTGAGTGCAAGGCAGCTGTAGCAGCTTCATTCACAACCAAGGGACTGAGGCCCTGAACAAACCGTCGAACTCTGGCACCCATAGTCGATACCAACTGAGGAGCATACTTGGACAATCTCACGAACTCCATGTGGTACTCCTACACACTCATATTACCCTGCTTGAGAACCTCAAACCCCGTAGCACGGCCTTCCATAGCCTCGGCAGGCAAGAAGTGATCCATGAAAGTATCAACGAACTCATTCCATCTCGCCGGAGGACTTCCCTCCCCACGGGAATTCTCCCACATCTCGAACCATGAATACGCCGCTCCCCTCAGCCTGTAAGATGCTAACTCGACCCCCTCTGTCTCTGTAGCCTTCATAACCCGAAGCATCTTGCACATCTCATCTAGAAAATCCTGCGGATCGGCCTCCGGATCAATACCTGAGAACTCTGGAGGGGCCAACCGCAAAAACTGGTTGACTCTGGAACCGGCAGAAGCTCCATGTCCGCTAGAGGGTGCAGAGGCAGCATGGGATCTTTGGGCCTGAGCGGCCACTAACTGAGTCAACATATGAATAGCTCCCCTGGGGTCCCCATCGGAAGTACCAAGACCTGAAGCTGGAACCGAAGAAGGATCAGGAATACCAGCGGAAGGGGTTGCAGCACACCCCGCCGCAGCAGGAATAGGAACACTCTGGTCTGGAACAGAATTGCCAGGTGGATTCAAGGTCGGGGATTCGCTCTCACCCGCACTATCGGGTACAGAATTCACAGCCACGCTTGGGGTGGCATTGGCCTCTAGGCCGAGTCGAGCTCTCTTATTTGGTGCCATTACTGAAAATTTCGGAACAATGCACGAGTTAGACAAGAATATTTTCACTTTCCACTTCACTGCATGATATAGAATAAAAATGAAAAGGGTGTTTCCTAAATGTCCATGTAGCCCCCTAATGTCGACAACACACCGATAAGAAGGGCTCTACTAGACACGGCTCCGAGACATCCTAGGACACTTTTAAAACCTTAGGCTCTGATATCAAATTTTTCACGCCCCAAAATCGAGGGACGAGACCGGCGCCTAACCGAATAAACCCGGTCAAGCGAACCTGATTTGCTTTTCCTATCCCACGTGTTACCCCGTGATTTCAATATACATTATTCATGTGAAATAGTCATTTATAACTTAGCATGATCTTACAACTTGAATTCATTTCTACCCTTTTTATCATTACCAACATATGATACCAAACACTTACAAAAATACACACAACATTTACCAACGTGGATCACGATTATGAACCGTACCATTACTACTAAATAAGGCGACATGAGCCACACGTGGCCCCGGGAGGAAGTGGGGCTCACCAGAACAGCTGATGGAAAGGAGAGGAGGCACAACTGACGGTGGGCTGAATTACCTGCTGTAGAACCACCTACATTCATATAAGAAAATGTAGCGCCCCCGGCAAAAGGGACGTTAGTACTGTGGAATAGTACTAGTATGTATGAATAAACTTTATCCCAAGTACAATCAAACAATACACAAGTAAGAAACAGTAATAGAACCAAATCAATCAATGCACGTGGAAAGAAGCAACCAAAACAAGTTTCACAATCTCTCCCTTTCCCTTTTCAACATCACCATATTCAAGAGTTTCCCAGATTTTCATTTCGATAGTGATAACGATCACATTCCATCCTTATTACCTCGGCCTCCCTTATTACCTCGGTCACCCTTATTACCTTGGCCACCCTTATCACCTCACATCTCATTATCCTTATTAGTTCGTGTTGCGGCGCGCAACCCGATGCCACCCGACAATCATATTTCGTAACAACAGCCACAAACAATCAAATCACAAGAATTCTTCCTTTCAAGGAACACAAGTGAGCTCAAGGCACAATGACTCTCGCCAAGCAGTAATTCATGTACACGGTGTTACCATAATCGTTCAACTCATTTACATCATTTCACAATAGCCTCTTTCATTACTTACCACGCACAATTTTTAGCCATCATATACATTCCCACACTTGGACACATTAACATTCTTTCATTCATTAACATATACTTTCATATCGATACCCTCGAGCTCCTACGAGCTTTGCAAAAAGACAATGAATACAATGAAATACATCGAGATTCATTGAAATATATTAACAGAACCTTCAAGAAAGCTTTCACAAGCTACCCAAATTGACTCTCTAATTTCGTTTTCTCCCCGGATTCTCATACAAACACAAGATAGAAGATACGATGGCAACGACGATGGCAGAGGATAGCAACTTCGAAGATGACCAACTCCATGCTATGTCTACTAATGATATTATTAGGGCTTCTCGCCTTTTCGACAATGAAATTCAAATCATTAGGGTACCTACCGATCTGTCGGCGTTTATTTTCTGTTTGTTGAATGCTTTTGTTTTTCCGGTTTCGATTGTTGGTGCTTTTCTTCAAGTTATTCCTTTTTCAGATCTGAAGGTGATGGATTCACCATTTTCTTTTGCTGGTCGTGACAGAACCAGTTAAAAATGGAGAGCTATGGTGGTTAGGTTGAAAAGGTGAAGAGAGAGAGAGAGAGAGAGGGAGGGAGAATAGATATGGGGTAGGGGATACGAGAGATTTGAGGGGATAGAGAAATTTGAGGGGAGAGAGAAAAATAATACAAAGCTTATTTTATGGCTTAAGGGTAGGAGTTAACCATAAATAAATATTTGACTATAAAAAATCAAAAGGTAGCTATGAAATATAATTTTTTAAAAGGGTATTTATTTAAAATAAATAAGGTATCAAGCTTTGCTATAGGATGTAAAAATTATATTTCATAG
>ML435581.1:49952-82260 GCA_005239525.1 Nicotiana knightiana
AGAGAGAGAGAGAGAGAGGGAGGGAGAATAGATATGGGGTAGGGGATACGAGAGATTTGAGGGGATAGAGAAATTTGAGGGGAGAGAGAAAAATAATACAAAGCTTATTTTATGGCTTAAGGGTAGGAGTTAACCATAAATAAATATTTGACTATAAAAAATCAAAAGGTAGCTATGAAATATAATTTTTTAAAAGGGTATTTATTTAAAATAAATAAGGTATCAAGCTTTGCTATAGGATGTAAAAATTCCTTCTTTAAATTGGGGTCCCAAATACAACTATTTTGTGCACTTGCCCCTCGAATATGCCCGGGAACTGGGTTTCGATTGTTGCATATTGAGCACGATATAGGTTTTAGGAGTCATCCAGTATGCAAAGTGATAATAATATACGATTAAACTTTTATTTGACAGATTGAATTGCATGTGAGTCGACTATATATCGCATGTATCCAGAATTGAGATTTCTGTTCCGATAGTTTTGTTTTTTGTTCAAGTAGTAGTAAGATACTTATCATATTTACATTGCACCAGATAAATGACCCAATTCCTCTTTATCCAGTGATTTTTCACAAGTAGGAGAACTCTTTTTGTCAAAAACGAGTGGATAAAGCATAGAACCACAAACAAGAGATGTTTAGTCTGAAACAGATTCCTTTCTTTTTTCTAAAATGTTATAAGTAGATTGCTGCATCAATAAACACATAATTGATCATGGCTGAAGTTTAGAATTAACAATGGACAAGAGATTCTAACTATAGCACGTAGAAGTATTGACGCATTGAGTTATAGAAACAAAGCAACTGTACTGTACACAACTGGTTCAACATTGCAAGAAGCAAATGTATTTCCTTAAGTACCTCTATGTTCTACACGATGTTTCAGAATGATGAAAACAAAAATACAGGATACAAACCAAAGACTTGAACCAAGAATTGTTCAATGATAGTGCACGGGAAGAAAACAGTAAAATCAACAATTAGGAAAATGGCTAATGAGGTACAATGATACATGCAAATAAAAAGGCTAAGCTACCGAGGGAAAAGGTCAGGTCTTCTTTCATGCTATGAATAATATAGCCAAAGATGCAAATCACCTGCATGTGAAAAATAAGCAAAATCAGTAAAGTTAAAAAATATTTCACTCAATCCTATTAGTGATCAAAATTAAATATGATATTAATTGTATCAATTGAAATTGTGATAATTATGACCTACCAGAAAGCAAATATTACAACGAGGGTTAACCAAGTGATCTTAAAAAGCTTTTCAAGTTTTAGGGCAAAATTCACTAGGCTCCACCTGGAAACTGTTGTAACATGAACATAGTTTGAACCATGTTTAATCCTAAAGGGATTGTTAAGTGTCTCACACTGGGAGGCAAGTGAATTCTCTTACAGGTGATATCCTAAATTAAAGGTGTATTATAATCTCAACCACAAAATACTTTCTTATCCTAGCAAGATGAATCTTCTGCTCTTCCAAAACATCGCAATGCGTTGACAACCCAACACAAACGAATAAATGGCATCTCTTTTAACGTATTACTTATGCGTCTTAACATCAGCAAAGAACTCACTTCCTTTCCCTCTTAAGTTTATTCTTATTGTTAAATATAGTAGGCTACAGGAAATATAGGTCATGATTCATAACTAACCTCCCAACATCAAATATTGTGGTCAAGTTAAGCAATTTGGAGGCAGCATTTACTCAGTTATAACTATGTAATTAGTTGTATGTCTTACATTTTGTCTATTTCTCAGAACTCACAAGTTATCTTAGAAATGTCCGAGCCAGCTAGATCATATCTTGACTATTCTGTAGGGTACTTGCTATCTCTAACGGGTAACTCTGCCACTAATGCAAGCAGATGGAACGAAATCATCAAGTATTCTTTGAACCCTGGTCTACCATGGTTTTCGTCCCACTTCATCGACCACTAGAACATACTTTTGTTTTAATAACAATGGAGTTCGGACTAACTTCTGAGCACCTCAACTATAATCTATGCAAATTATAAAGGATTACCAATAGTGTTTAGGTGTAACTCAATTGGTCAATCACAGAGCCTCTAATAAATTTTCTTTTAAACAATGCAATTTAAGGGACCTTTTATAGAAGTATAGAACAGTGGTTATATCCTTCTAATTCCAGGTTCCAATTTTATCCCTACTTATATTTTTGTTATTTCAAATGCATTTTTTCGACTCATCAAAGTTAAACCACACATCATTAATGCCCCCAACCCCACTACCCCAGTGAGTGCTTAGCAAGCCGATTATTAATCACTTAAATGAATTACTTCTCACAGTTGTGACTTGGTTTTAAAAAGAAAATGATAAGGTTGTGACTTCATAAAACAAGATCAGAGGATTGTAAGTTCACCAACAACCTCCAGATCTTATTTAGTTTCATTGGAAAAACCAACACACATATCACATTTACCCTCTCAGCCTACTACTGAGGATAAATACATATTTAGAGAGAAAGACTTCCTGAAATTCTCTCCTTCCCCAACCTGCAACAGGTAGCCCCCCAATGTTTATGTAGAAACCCTCAAATTTAACCATTCTGCTCTCCTGAAAATGTCAAGAAGTCTATGCACCTAGAGGTGTGAATCTCCTCTTCATAATGAACTAAAAACTTTCCAAGCAAGAGCATCTTTGATGATTTTTACATTTATGGCATATCAAAAGGAAGTTATATCAAAAAACTTTTGAGCCACTTCAACCTAAACCTGATCAGCTACTATCTTGCAAGACCTATATACATACACCTTCTCTAACTCACCAAAATCATAATCATTCCACCATACAAAGGAGCACAAACCTTGTGCCTTTACTGTCACTTTAATTACATGTTCTACTTCTATGAACCAAGTGCTACCATTTTGCTCTAAATCCTAGATACAGATCTAAAAGGAAATCACTAGTTCCAGAGAGATGCTGGAATTCTTGTCATCTTCTAAGAATCTCCACTTCACCGTGCAATAGAAACTAGTATTATGATTTCGTTGGAGTAAAAGCGAATCATGAGTAGGTTGCAATCTTGATGTTTCCTTAGCATTCACAAGTAACAAATGAACTTGCAAAAATACTATGGAGAACCACGGAACTCACAGGTGAAGCTTCAACATTCACCATATTCCCTCTTTACCAAAATGCATAACCTTAAAAGATTCAAGTAGAAGCCATTTAAAGTTATTGTTCTTCTTTTTAAAAAAAATAAATTGTGGTTTCCTTAACGTCCACATACAACATATTGAATTTCAGATGTATTAAGGAGAACATCACTGTAGCTTCATATAACTAAGCCACATGAGTTGCAGGACAACCATGCAGCTCATAGGATGAAGCCTCCTCACACGCTAAATTTTCCCTCTTCACTAATATGTAATACTTCAAAAAAAACCAAACAGATGCATACTATCTAAAGTTGTTCTCTTAATGGCCACGCACAAGAAAAGAAGCTGCATATAAATTAAGGAGAACGTCAGTCTAGCTTCATTTCGCAACATCACATGAGCAGAAGGATAACGATGCAACTCTTAAGATGAAGCTCATCTCTTCATTTTCCAACTTGACTAAAATGAATAACCTCGAGAGATCCAAATTGATGCTTATCATTAAAAGTTAGCAATATTCTCATTCGCTCCAAATGCACAAGAAGGCTATCCCAAAATCACCAATCCATCCACCTCTTTCATTTTAAACAATGTCCAATATAAGAAAAGAATACTTAGAAAAATTAACTATTAAGTTTGGCTCCATACTTAAGGAATCAACTACAAACTTTGGCTCCCAAAGATTTTTACAGAGAATGTGTTTCAACATGAAATATTAATACTAAATAAGTGGACACTGATCTTCAACCCTTTGAGGGGAAAGATGGATATAGCAAAAAACAGGGGTGGAGGGGGGAGGGGGGGTTACATTATACAACTTGCACTTCATAGTTCAAAAGACCTATGATCAAGAAGTTCAGTTCAGGCTCATCTAGTTGTCACACTCTTCTTTCAGGATACGGGTAGTCTCGGAGCTAGCTGCATGCTTCTTGACTATTCTACCGAATACATGCACAAGTACGGTAACACTTATTTCCTCTCTTTTTGCTTTCCGGATATGGAAGTGCGGAGTAGGGGCCAGCAGTCTTAATTATGCGAATATAACATGACTCTAATCATCGAAGATATCATTATTATGTTTTGTATTTCTTCAGAAACAATAATGTGAAGCACGCACCTTAACGAGTACATTAAGTGTTGAATTTACACAAAGTGGTATGCATAACCCACGGAAACAACATGAATAACAAGCTTAAACAAAATATTGGAACAAACTCTGCAAGTATAAAACTTTCAGGGGGGTTTTCATCAAATGCTAAAAGATAGAAAGACTCACATGCAAAAATCACTTGGCAACCATCCTAGCAATGAAATCCTCATACCGGATCTTCCCATCGGATCCAACATCAACTTCTCTGATCCACTCATCAAATTCCGCAGGCTCAAGCTTCTCCCCAATACTCGTTAAAATATGCTTTAGATCCGAAACGACGACGAAACCGGTGCCGTCTTTATCAAGGACCTTGAACGCATCGCGCAGTTGACGATCAAATGGCTCCGGTTTGAGGTGTTTTGACATGAGGTCTAAAAATCGGTTGAAATCGAAGGGCGCGGTGAGTTTTTCCTCGGCGATTATTGATTTGAGTTGGGCTTGGGTCGGGTTACCACCGAGTGATCTCATTAGGATTCCGAGCTCCGATGGAGCGATTTTGCCGTCGCCGTCGGTGTCAAAGAGAGTGAATGCCTCCTTCATGGAGGATATTTGATCGTTACTCAGATCTTTCACCATTGCTATTTGCCTTCTCTTGACTCTCTTTGCTTTTCTCCTATGTATAAAACTCGGGGGCGTTTCACTTATTTTTGAAAGTTCATATCCGTGTAGCTAGTAATAATGCCAATGGAAGTTAAAATGGGCCCCAATCGAACTTAGGCTCGGATCTCTATATATATTGCAGGGCTATTCGTCCGTCGGTACGGTATTTAGTTATTTCGATTTGGTATTTTTAGTATTTGATTTCTTAAAATGCAATATCAATATTATGCCTAATTAAATTCGGTGTGATTCGATTTTTCTCTTTTCGATTTCGGTTTATTCGGTTTGGTAGCTTCGGTTTATTCGGTTTGAATACTAACTAGTGCATAAAGTCATAGACTATAATATTCTAAATTAAAGTACTCAAAAGTACTAAACTAAAAATATTTGTTCACAAAAAATTTGTCCAAAACTAGCAAATATCAAACCAGAGTGAGAAAAACTACACAAAAAGAATAAATTTGATCATTAGAAATGTCTTGTTACCTTTTTAAAGTTAATTGATTAACTTAGAGAATAAAGGAAAGTTAAATTTTAGATTTTATATTTACATTATAATTAATAATATGTGTATTGTTTAATATATACATATTTCGGTACGGTATCGGTATTTCGGTATTTAAAATACCAAATACCATATCTAATACCAATATTTTTTAAAACTTTAACCAAACACCCAAAATTTTCGGTTTCGGTA
This sequence comes from Nicotiana knightiana, assembly GCA_005239525.1. Lineage (NCBI taxonomy): Eukaryota > Viridiplantae > Streptophyta > Magnoliopsida > Solanales > Solanaceae > Nicotiana > Nicotiana knightiana. The sequence continues at coordinate 55,526 of ML435581.1, forward strand.
CGGCAATTCGATATTTACCAAATATGCACAACCCTAATGCATTGAGACTAAAAGATAAAGCACAATTCATAAACCAATTAGCTATTTGTAGCAAAAAAAAATTAAAATTTTGCTTTCTTTTGAGCGAGTATTATTAAATTAGACTAGGTACATCTTAAGGAGATTGAATCTAGATTTTGGAATGATTTGGCGGGTTTTTGAGGTGGTTTGAATTGAAAATTCGAAGTAGAAGATGAAACATGAAAAAAATGATATGTTTATCACACTGTGTATGATTTGTGTATCANCCCTAGCTCCGACGGAGCGATTTTGCCGTCGCCGTCGGTGTCAAAGAGAGTGAATGCCTCCTTCATGGAGGATATTTGATCGTTGCTCAGATCTTTCACCATTGCTATTTGCCTTCTCTTGACTCTTTTTGCTTTTCTCTCTGTCTCTGTGGATTTTGTCTATCGAAATGGGGATTCAAATTTTGTGGTTATATAAACTTGAAGGGCGTTTAGGCTTTGACATAAAAAAATACTCCACAAGATTTGAAAGAAAATATTTTTTAAGTTGAAAAAATTTGAAAATTGAGATTGTATTTTAAAAAATATTGCAATTTATGAGAGAAAAATGTTATTTACTTGATAAAAAAGGTGAAAATTACTCTTTAAAATTTGAAACTTATGTTCAAATATTCAGTTAAATGTATAACCAAATTAAGGGTGGGCATAAAATCCGAAAAACCGAATTCCGAACCGAACCGAATTAATTCGGTATTTCGGTTTTCGGTATTTCGGTCTAATTCGGTACAGAAATTTCGGTATTTCGATATTTCGGTTCGGTATACGGTATTGGATTTTGATATTTAGGTATTTCGGTAAATACCGAAATATCGAATTTTTTTTTTTTTAAATTTTTTTTTACGATTTGTTTTTTAAGCGATCCGCTAGGCATGAAGCTCTTTGTTTTTAAATTCTATTTCTATCAATTGTCCATACTTCGATTTGTAATTCATGATTCTCACTTTTGCTTTCACATTTCTCTTTATATTTTCAATCACACAATCTGTTAAAACTTGACAAAATGAGAAAACATCGGATTCAAGTTTCTACAGTCTAATGATACTGACGAAAATCTGATACAAAGAGATGGAATCCATTAAAGTCCTTGTTCCTTTTCATCTCCAAATCTCCTATGTAACAGGAATTTAAAAATAAAAAGGAAGTCTCGGAAAGGTCGATTTGGAAAGATTACCAAAATATTGGTTGCATAGTACCATATTTCTTTAGGAAATTATATTGTGCTTCTCTATCTTTGGAGTAAGAGTGCGAGTCTGCGAGACACGATTATGCTTGTGTTACGTGTAACATGAGAAAAGATTATTTTGCTTCAAACTTGCATCTCTCTGTACTCTATAGCAATTATATATTTTACAGATACATAATTAACAAATAATGATTTTGTTTCGTACTTTTGGTCCGCTTTTGTTTTACATATTTGTTATCTGCAATTTATTTTTGGTGTTGTCTTTACGTCTTTTCAACCCGAAAAGCTACAGATTTGAATAGACAAAAGCTTTATAACATAGATTTGGTTTAAACCGAAACCAAACCGAACCAAAATAAGAAATACCGAACCGTACCGAAATATTTTGGTACGGTATTTGGTATACACAATTGATAAACCGAATACCGAAATACCGAATCGAAATTCTTAAATACCGAACTGAAATACCGAATGCACACCCCTAAACCAAACACTGAATTGAAAATATTATTGGAAAAAGGAAAAAAAAAAATTATATCCAAATAGCCATGTTGCTACTAATAATGCCCATGGAAGTTAAAACGGGCCCCACTCTAACTTAGGATCGAATATCGATATGCATGGAGACTGATAAAGTAGAAAACAGGGATAATAAGGAGTAATTACCATTTTATCCCGATTTTCAGTAAAACACTTGCATAGTTGTTCAATTGAGAATTTCTAGCAAATTTAAATTATAAAATTTTATTTCATGCTTCATACAATTAATTTGTGTAAACACAAATCTTCCACCTTTGGACATTTATGGAATAGGCTGTCCGTCAACTTTTTCTGCCCTCCAAAGCTGCATATATTTAAAACATAAAATCTTACACCTTTGGACATTTGTGGGGCCTGCCTTAAGAGGAAAGGCAAATACTCTTTTTTTTTTATATTAATTTTCCAGCTTAATTGGGAGTGTTGTATTATCTTGAAATGATGGAGGGGGTGTGGCCTTACCTCCAAAGTTTACAACACAAGGACAAAGGATGTCCTTCAAAAAGAACAAGAGAAGTATAATAATGTTACTCCCCTGTTCGGTAAAAAATCAACTAAGCTTGTTCAACTAACAAAAAAATTTGCCTTATCGTATTTTGTTCTAATGATAGGCATTTGCAATCTGTCCAAGATGAACGGGCCTTTGGCACCATTAGGAAGTTGTTGAAAGTTGAGAAAAATCTTATTTACATGGTTGGACAAGGCAAGCTTAACGAGATGAACGGCCACTTGGTTAGCCCCTCTTAAGCAATGGATAGGAGTAACATTGACTTGGTTCATGATATGTGAATTATCCTCAATAACTTTCTTCAGTTTGTAGTTATTGGTTTTCCCATCCTTGAGCATAATCATTACCAGCATGGAATCGAGTTCAATGGTGAAATTTGAATAACCATTTGTTGCACACTAGGCAACTTGTGCTTCAAAACAATTGTGACTGTTGCACTTTGCAGTGGCAGAGAAGGCCATATGAAGTCGCCTTGATCGTTCCTCAAGACTCCACCTAGGCCAGCAATGTCATTTCCTTCTACAAAACTTCCATCTATATTGAGTTTAAGGGAGTTGCAATGAGGCTTCTCCCAGCACACAATGATTGCTCCGGAATAGGTTGTAATTTCATCATCTTCTCATATAAATTGACCCAAGGCAATATTAGTTTGCAATTAGGAAGGTGTATGTGGATAGCAGCCTGAATGTTCCAGCATACTTGATGCATCATTTTGAAGAAATTGAATCTTTTTTTATCTCCATATTTACAAGAACACCTAATTTTCCAATTTCCCAACATATAATGATGGGATTGATATGTAGAACTAGCTTGTGATTTGCATTGTTGTGTTTTTGTTACCACAATTGATTCAACAACCCTCTTATAAGAATTTTTATTGGTCGTTTGATTCCCAGAGGGGAGACAATAAATTTCCAACTGTACCTAGCTGCTTCACTTTCCGCAAAAATATGTTGAATAGATTCTTGCTTAGGGTTAGTGCAATAGTTACATTTCAAAATAATTTGCTTACCAAAGTTAAGAATAGCATCATCAAAAGGCAGTTTAGATAGCCAAAGCCTCTAAGTTAAGAATGAGAATTTAAAAGGAATACTAGAATGCCATACCTTGCTAAGGAAATGATCCTTATTTTTTGTGTTCCTAAAGAAGCATAATGTTGTTTGGTTGGAAAACTTACCAATCTTGGTAAGATTCCAAACAACTTGTTCCATGATATCTTGTTTGCCTATATGGATATTCATAATGTGTTGAACCATATCATCTAGCAACCACTCCTTGAGCTTGTTGGTGTTCCAAGTTCCATCATGGATGAATTCTCTGACACTAGTTTTGTTTTATGCCCAAGATGTATGGGAATAATGGACCCTTACCAGTCCAATTGTCCCACCACATACTAGAATTCCCAGAGTTAATCTGCGAAATAATGTGAGGCTCTGCTTTATCTCTGTCTTGTATCATCTTTTTCCAGACATGTGAGTCACTAGACACCCTTTTCTTACTTGTCGGGTGAGATCTTGGGCAATTTATGCCTCATGAAGGTATCCCAGAGAGATGATATAGTTATAAATCTCCACCACCTCTTAGTTTCAAGAGTGTTAGCAATGTCCTTCATCCTTCTCAAATCAATTCCCCTTCATCCAGGGAAAAATAAATGTTTTTCCCTAACCTCCAACGATATTTCTTTTTGTCTCCAGAGAAACCCTAGAAGAAATTGGAGAAATGCTTTTCAAGCAAATTAAATGTGTCAATGAGGGAGATAAGGTAGAAATAGTATATCTAGGAATAGATGAAACACATGCTTAACTAAGATCACCTTACCACCATACGAGAGCAGCTTATCATGCCAACCATTAAGTTTCTTAACTACTTTATTCACCATATTATCAAAATACACTAACTTCTTTCTTCCAATATAAATAGGACAACCTAGATAAGTGAAAGGAAAGTCTTTATCCATAAAGCCAGCATAATTCCTTATCCTATTAATTCTAACAACACAAGAATTGGGAAAGTAAGGAAAAAACTTTTATCAGCATTCACAAGTTGCCCAGAGCTGGCTTCATAATTATTAATAACCTTCATGATGAGGCTAAAAAATTTGTCATTGCCATTAATGAAAATGACAATGTCATCAACATATGCCAAGTGATTAATAAGAGGACCGTTGTTAGGCATAGAAAAAGGAATAAAGTTGTCATCCAAAAGAAGATTGTTAAGTGAGCAACCCAACACTTTAGCTACAATAATAAAGAGAGAGGGGAAAAAGGGGTCTCCTTGTTTAAGTCCAAATGCCAGATAAGAGATTCCCACAGTTCGCAGAAACCAAATTTCCTAAGAACTAAGGTAACAAAAGTCCATGACATTCTATCATATGTGTTTGCCATGCCCAATTTAATAACAACATTGCCACCCTTATTAGTATGAGAGATAAATTGAACAATTTCTTGTGCTAATAGAATATTTTCCAAAATCAATCTATATTTAACAAAATTACTTTGATTAGCAGAGATCAATTTGCTTAAAACAGGATTGAGTCTGGTAGAGAGAAGTTTAGAAATGATATTGTTTGTGAAATTAGAGAGACTAATAGGTCTAAATTCATTAAAGGTGGTGGGGGAATCCTTCTTTGGGATACGAACTAAACTAGTGTTTATGTAGAACTTAGTAAGGGGCTTGCCTCTAAAGAATTCCAGTATAAATGCAATGATGTCTTCCTTAATGATGTCCCAACAATTTTGAAAGAAAATTCCATTGTAGTCGTCTGGTCGTGCAACACTAGATGCACATAAATTGAAAACAACATGTTTGATTTCCTCTTCAGTTGGATTATCTGTAAGGCTGACATTCTTTTCATCTATAATCTTGTTGGTGATACATTCCAGAATGTTAGGGCCCAGAATAGCTGCTGGTAGAATTAAAAGGCCATTAAAATGTCTAATGGCGGCTTTAGCAATCTTATCCTCCCCTGTAATCCACTTTCCTTTATGATTCTTGATTCTATCCAGTTGCAATCTTCTTTGTTTCTCTCTGAGCTTACTGTGAAAGTAGTTGGTATTTCTATCTCACTCTTCAAAGGTCTTCTGAGTGATTACAGAGTCCTGCATAGACAACCACTTTATGTATTCAACATGAGCTTTATTGGTCTCTGCCCGCTCTACCTCAGTGTTATTAGCAATCTCTAGTTCTTATAGCCTTTCCACTTTATCTTCCCATTTAATAATTTGTTCATGAATGTTCCCAATGGTTTCTCTTAACCACTGACTGAGTATTTTGCTGGGAAGCTTTAGCTTTGTCTGAAGCTTCCACATATGGTTACCATTGAGTTGAGTGTCCTATATTTCCTTAACAAGCTCGAAAAAACCATCATGTTTAGTTCAGAAGTTGAAAAGTTTGAAGTACTTTATGTGATTGTTGGATGTATCAAACATTTTATGAGTAAAGGCATGTGATCAAAAACAATTCTCACTAGGTGTTTGACATTAGTATTTTGGAATCTTTGAGCCCATTTGTCATTTATGAAGACTCTATCTAGTCTTTTCCAAATTCTTTTCCTAGGCCTCCAATTGTTGCACCAAGTGTACTTAGGACCTGAGAAACTACTGTCTGTTACACCATAGTTGTCCATGCACATTTGAAAATCAAGACTCATGTGCATTCTATGAGGCCTACATCCAAGATTTTCCGCTAGTTCCAAGATAACATTGAAGTCGCCTCCAATACACTAAGGGCCATAAATTACTAAGCTTATATCCTCAAGGCTACACTATAAGTCTTTTCTTTTATCAAAGTACTCCATTGTGAAAAGTTCGTGATATAGAAGAGAAGTAAGCAATTAGCAATGGATAATGTGTATTGCATGTTGTGTGGATGCGTAGAACAAGCGAACGCTAGTGTGGTGGAGAAATCAGGACGTCTTGATAGGCTAGCAGAACCAAACCTCCACTTCTTCAATCATTTTGCTGGTAAATGCTCTCTATTATACTCTCCACTCGAATCTCCTCTCTTGATGTCAAAATCGAGACTAAAACCAAAGTGTACCTTACTATTCCTGATTTTTCTTTGCGTTTTTCATGTCTAATTAATGTGTGTTTCCTTTTATGCTTTAATCTATTTTTTCTACTTTTTTATGGTCAATCGTTAGGCTATGGTCTTGTTTGCAATAGAGTTCAAATCAAGATGCGTGCGTTATTACTCATACATCACATGTTATACTCTTACTTACTACTAGATCAAAAAGCCTTTGGGGCTTTAATGGTTAATACATATTATGTTGCTAAGGTTGTCTTCGAGGAACTTGAGAGAGAGTAATTTCATGTTATTTAGATCATTCTAAGCTCAACTGAAGGTTTAGATGATCTTGTACAATCCTTTTTAGTACTTTTAGCTGATCGAAACCTGCTCGCCACTGCCCCAAGTGTCCTCTACCACAAATATCTCACCGCGCGGAAATGACCATATCTGCCCTGAACCTCGATGTCACTATAAACCCAATGCCCGTGAGCTCTCACCTGGTCCTAACTGAGTATAAAGGTCATACCTCTAATGATGTAGTCGAGGCAGTGGAGGCTTAGGTGGCCGTCCGAAGTACTGGGGTCTATAACTACCTTGAGAGTACTCCTTAGACCTAAAAACTCTCATCCTCTTACGCGACCTTGCTCACTCCTCTTTGTACCCTGCTGTCGACGCCTGCCCCTTTCTATATTCTGGGTGAATGCTTGAATCCGGGAGATATCCATAATATCCTTCAATGCAGCGGTGGCACATGCCTGGGTCAACTCTGGGCTAACCCTGCTATAAACTTGTGGATCCTGTCCCGCATAGTAGCAACTATGGACGGAGCATATCTGGCCATTGAGTAAAAACAAAGACTATACTCTCAAACTCTCATATTGACCTGCTTAAGGGCTAGAAACTAATCGACTCGAGCCTATCGGATCTCCCGCGGTAAGTAGTGGTCAAGGAAGGCATCTGAAAAATTCTCCCAAATAGTTGGAGGTGCATCACGTCCCTTGGACCTCCCCCATCCCTCGTACCAAAGGATGACTATATCTCGGAGTTGAAAAGCTCCAACTCAACTGCCTCTTTCTTTATAGCATGCATAACCCGAAAGATCCTGTGAAGCTGATTTATGAAATCCTACAAGTCCTCCCTATAATATTTCCCTGTGAACTCTAGGGGACTCAAGTCAATAAACTCTCGGACCCTTGAACTCCAAGACCCCTCAGAAGATCCTGCACTAGCTGATGCCCTAGCCTTTTGCTTGTTAGCTACCAATTGTGTCAACAAATGCACCACACTCCTCAAGTCTTGATGTGATGGAAGTGGAGGGGGAACTGGATTTCTAGTATCCCTAGGAATCTCCTCAGGTGTTGGAGGATACAACAATGGCTGAGCAGGGGTCTCACCTTGGGCCTCATCTACTGGGGTTACCTTGTTAGTCCCTCACCTGCTGATGTGTCCCTCATCTGACTAGACGTAGTCTTCCTAGTCACCGTCATCTCTGTATCCTAAATGCCCTGTAGTTCCCTGATTATATAATATGGTGCACAACACATCTATAAACAAGACCCTACTAGACACAGCTTGTAGATTCCCTAGGATAGAACTGCTCTGATACCAATTTTGTCACGCCTCAAACCTGGGGAGGCGAGACCGGCATCCGGTGCCTCACTTATCCGAGCGTACCAACTTGAGACTGAGGGACTCTGAACATACAATATCATACTTTGTCCATAGGGCCACATTGCAAGACAATTTGTGAAATAAAATATAAAACTGAATGAAAACTAGACCTGACTGAACATCAATATAAAGCTGGGCCGACAAGGCCGTCATAACTACTACAACTGACAAACCAATAAAAATATACATATAAGGCGTACAAGCCCAACATACTATACTGACTGACAGGATATGTCTACAAGCCTCTACTGATGTATATACTGTGGTCGGAACAAGTACCCGACCTACCCATAATATATATACATATATACACAATATGTACACAAAACCCTAAACCCGGCAACTCCAAAGGACGTAGAGCTTACCGATAAAGCTGAACACAGAAAACACCTATGGAGGAGGTCTACAAGCCTATCTATCTGAACCTGTATGCATGAAATGCAGCATCCCCATGAAAGGGACGTCAGTACGAAATAATGTACCGAGTATGTAAGGCAAGAAAATAATTGAAAGCTGAAAATAAACTGATAATATAATAGCTGAAAGTAACTGGGAGTCAAAGATGATCTAGAGATATACTTTACCTGCTTATATTGACTCAACTCTCTCAATATAGTAAGTAAAATAGATGTCCGGCCCTATAAGGCTCGGAACGTGTAACTGCTCGACCGTAGTAGGCTGGCTCATAGGCGCTCAGCCATACTAGGCTCGGTATCTTGGCCATTCTGGGATTTCTCATAGGCGTCTGGGCAGAGTAGGGTTGGTATATAACTTGCCATCGGATCAGAGGTTGCCTAATAGGGGCCTGCCCATATATATATATATATATATAGACCCTCTACTCTCTTGACTGAAAGACGATAATACTTAACTGGATATAAAGTCACTCTCACCTTCTTTAGCGGATGGTCTATTGGAAATAGTCTCTCTGCTCTCCCAAGGTAGGGGTAAGGCTGCGTACATCCTACCTTCTCCAGACCCCACTTGTAGGATTATACTAGGTGGTTGTTGTTGTTGTTAAATAAAGTCCTGATAAGGGATAATACTATAACTTATGAGACTAGGATAATGTACATAAATTCAAGAGTATGGACTTCTCTTTATGTCTCGTTATCAAACACATGTAGTTACGAGATCATGCCAAAATGAAGGAAAGGTTTAGCCTTCACATACCTTATCACAATATTTCCAATAACCACTTTGAACTCTTATCATCACACCTTAATATTATTTGTTGAATAACTCAACTCCTATCTTGGGTTCTTCAAACCCTAGGTTTTCCTCCAACTAGAACTTGAAAAGAAGAGAAAATCAATTAGGGTTTGTGTTAAATTATCGGGAGGATTCTTGCAGGGGCTTATCTCTGGTTATTTTGCTATATAATGAGTGTAATATTTGAGGAGATAAGACCTTAAAAAGGATCTTTGGTCGACCCTAAATAGCCCTTTTTGGAAATATTTAATCCTCTCATTTAAGCAAGTAGGTGACACACCTACTTGTCACCTAGTAGTTTGTGCAGTCTTGCAAAAACACATATATCTCTCTCTACTCCTATGTTGTATTGACAAATCATTTAAAGAGTTAGAAAATAGACTCATTTATCTTCAATTTTACGGGTGGATCACCCTGTAACTCTATGTATGTTGGGAGAAAATCGCAGTGACATTTGACCCAAATTTTAGTAAAACTTATGAACGTAACTTGTGATGACTTTCATCGACTTTTGTTCCACAACTCGTTTGACTTCAAGATATAACACACGACTATCATACGACTAAAATAACTCATAACATAACCTCCTTATCATGTTAAGAACCCTATTTTCACCCCAAAAGTACATGTAATAACATTCTCAACTTGTCGACTTTCATCGAAACATTATTTTCTTCGATTCCTTTAGCTTCTGAACCTTCCAAACCTTTTTGTAATTGTTGTTCATGATCTTGAATATTTTTAACCTCCGAGGTAACATGATTAACTTACTTTATATACTTTCAAAAATGATCTCATTTTTGGTCCTACATTAGTTTTTTTACGACGCACTTTTACGTACGAAAATATTGGGTGTTACAACACTCTTATAGGAACGAGTTGTTCGCCTTGGTAGGATATTGTAACACGCTCTTATAGGATCGGGAATCTCACCTCGATAGAATCGTGCGTAATATTTGATAAAAAGTCAGTATACCCGTGAGTTTTTCTGACTTGAGATGTGATATTTTATCTGGTGTTGACCATTATATATTCAATTCGAGGTAGTATCCGATTATTGAGGACCTCGTGTTTATTCTTCTATTGAGGATCTTATTATTACCTTATATCTGTTTTGTTGTTTTACCTGCTATGCTTCATATCTGTTTACTTTTATTATACATGATTTATATGACCACTAGTAAGTGTCGATTTCGACCCTTCGTCACTACTTCTCCGGAATTAGGCTAGATACTTGTTGTGTATGGGTTGATTTACATACTCATGCTATACTTCTGCACTAATTATGCATGTGCTAAAACAGTTATTTTTGGTGGTCATCTTGGCGCATAGGCATAGTTGCTGAGCATGCTTTATAGTGAGCTGCATTTCATGCTACGATCCTCAACACACATAATCTCCATCATATTCATATATTTTATCCTGTCTATTTGTATTCCAGACAAATGTTGCTTTAGTATTGTACTCCCTAGTAGATGCTCATATACTTGTGGCACTGGGTTTTGGGGATTTAGATATTGCTCGTGGTTGTATCCTATTATTATTTTGGGATTATATTTCGGCCACATTCGAGTATTTAAAATAACAATAACTATGCTTTTAATGAAAACGAACAAACTTTCACCTTTATTTCTTTAATTATTTTGAAATGCATTTTGGATTAACTATGGGCGTATAGATTTAATCATTGGCTTGCCTAACGGTATCATTGGGTGCCATCATATCCTACAATGGGTTTTGGATCGTGACAATTATTTATCAGAGCACTAAGTTCATTTAGGTCTCATGAGTCTTGAGCAAGTCTAGTAGATTCTTACGGATCGATATAGAGACGTCTGTACTTATCTTCGAGATGCTACTGGGCTGATAGGAAGAACTTATTTTACTTGATTCCTTGTCGTGTAATTTGATTTTGGTTGAAGCTTATGTCTTCAGTTTGTTCCTCTCATTCAAACACGGTGTTGAGCACTTGTTATCAGTTGGGCATCGAGGAGGTTTGGTGGTGCTACGAGTGTGCNTTTCCTCTCATTCAAACACGATGTTGAGCACTTGTTATCAGTTGGGCATCGAGGAGGTTTGGTGGTGCTATGAGTGTGCTGCAGGATGTTTTCCCCTACATTACGAGGGCAAGCCACTATCGTTTCCACGTGGAAGAGTGTTGAGTCGTTTTAGTCCAGTGTTGGTGTTTCCCATAGATTCGGAGTTATACACAGTGTATTGTAATGATTATGCATTGTTATCGCGTTGTATTGGTGTGAATGGTAGGGTGCTTGCTTATGTGCTGCGACATTGACTGCTTCAGGAGAAAGGTTGTTCGGTTTGTGATTGGAAGATTCAACATTAAATTCTAGCGCAAGAGATGCAATTGGGCCAAGGATATTCAAGTTTTTATTAAAGGAGTAGCGAAATTTGACATCTCCGAACTTGGTGGAATTCTTTTTTGTGTTTTGGTGTCGTCGCCCTTGTTTGAATTCACTAAGGCTCGTCGGTATGATTGTCTTCATTTGTTTGCCTCTGGGGCACGGTGTTGTGAATGGTACCTAATAAGCAGTTGTCAAAGATGACGGTGTGTTGCGACTTCAGAATCGAATAGGAGTTTCCACTATTAATGGTATGAGGGAGAGGATCCCTAAGGTGGCTTCTGTACTTAAGGAGTACAAATGTGCCGAGAAGGGGAAAAATATGAATATTTGATTATCATTTTGGGATGCAATATGGCTCCACGTTTTAAACATATTGTTGGACCTTCGGTTGATGTTAATGAATGGATGGATTCTTATGGATGGCGGATGAGTCTGGACCTAGGAAGATTAACTGATTTCATAATGTATGTAACTATGTCAATATCGTTGGGGGATGCCGATATGAGGTTACACCGGTAGGTTATCTCTTGTGAGAAGGTTAGGGATTACATGATTTCTAGTAAAGTTCCTACGAATAGTTCTACTTTCTATCCAACATGAAGCATGTTAAGATGTGGGCTTGGATCGCGTGAAGAAGAGTATGCAACTATTAGGAGGTTGAGAATGCGTTTGGGACCGGTAATTCATGGCATGTTATGATTAGAACAATAAGTGATTATGAGAAATTTTGTTGAGTAACAGTGTGAGGTCATGGTAGCTAGGGGAGAAGTTATTACGGACCCTTGGGTTTTGCGATAATGGTTTAAAGCTAAGTGGGGGAGCCTACCATCGATGATTGGGGCCGCGTGACTATGTGCCTTTGTAGTTTTTGTCTAGCAGTACGTCGGAGGGTTAGTTATGACCCAGGAAGAGAACCTCGGGGGTAATTCGAGCAAGGAATTTGATGGATGTGTGCTACATTTCACATTATTGATGTTTGCAGGTTGTGAAATGACCCAACTTTGATATTTCTTTGTGAAAGTGATGTGCAATTCATTTGATTGCTTCTTCTAGAGTATTTGTCTGCTAACGGAGCACTGGTTGCTGGCTATATATTCAGAACCAGGTCAAAGTGGATGACTCTCAACAATAGTTCTAGTGGATTAAAAAATAAATGTATGGTGCGCAAGGATTTTAGGGTTCGTCGTGTGGCTAAGGAATTATTTTTGCAACGAAATGTGAAAGAGACTTGGAGTATTTCTATGAATGTCATCGGGTCTGTGGTGCGGTGTTAAAGATATGGAAGAAACAACTTCGGTTTCGCAGGAGATGTTTTCATAATGGGTGTATCAATTGGAGATACCTTTGAGTGCATGAGGAGGGTATAAAGTGGCTTACGGGTATTGCAGCAATGTGGTCTTGTGGTTTGGGGTCACTCGGGATAAGTGTTGATTGAGGTCCATTGTGTGCTGGAAAGGAGAGGTATTAGTGTTGAAGGTAAGCTAAGAGAGAACTAAGGAGTTGAGTTAGTTTAGCAGCGGCTTGGGTTGGCATGGTAAAGGAAGTGATCGGTTCCTTCAATGTGATAAGGCTATACAGGTGTTTCGTGGCTTTATTGCAGGCTTGCCAATCTCCGTAATTTGGTTGATCCGGAGGGATTCAATTCTGATGGTTTGGTTATGTATAAATAGGTCTCGAAAGAGTTATGGCCGTTTAGGCCACGACTTGAGGTTTATGTCTTCTACGATTATAGGAATTTGGTTACGGTCCAATTTTGACTGGGATGTCACGAGCTCGAAGGAATGGGGAAATATTTCAGATGTTTAGAGTATATTGGCGCTATTTTAATATCGCCTGAGAATGGTGTCATGTGGAAGAGGCATTATGTATTGAATTGCGGATTCTTGATTTGCATTACTGAAATAGTATGGTCGGTAGCCATGGATGTGTAAATTTTGCTACCTGGCGCAGAAGGTTGTGGGAGTATCTCCCACGGGATGATCGTATAAGTATGGCGTTTCAGCATTAAGTGGTAGAGATTTATATCAGTATGCAAATTCTGGTTTGGTCGTTGATCTGAGGGTTTATATCTGATGGACGCTCTATTCCTTTAGTTGCGGACTCTAGAAGTTTGTTCCTGATTTCATGGTTGATCGTATGTGTCATGGATAGGGTCATTGTGGATCTTTAGAAGGTTATCAGCCTATTTCGGGATGATCTGAATCGGCTTGGGGGTCCTTTAGTAGATCTAATGTGAAAGTATATTCTATATCAGATCAGATATGCTTATTCGGCATCGCATTGCTTATGGATGAGTCTTCGGGTGTTGGATGTTATTCCTGTCATCACCTATTCCATGCATTACTCTATTATGCCATGTAGGTGGTGAGACGACTTGATTATTCACGCGTGTGATGTGATCATGTGTAGCTTGTGGTGTTATATGAGCGAGACGGCTCTGAAGATGTTGATTCTTTATTGCACCTTAGTCGTGCTTGGGCCTTTGTAGCGCATGGTGCTATCCGTCTCTCCAGGGCTATGCTTATTCACTTGGCATGCTTCTGGTTGATATACGTGTGTTTAGTGGGTATGAGCATTTTGGCTCGATGGGTGTTCCCTTACTGACGGTTATGGGCGGATTGGGTGGCACGCCGTCGCGGGTATGATGTTTGGATCAGGTTATACGCCGCAACGTTATCATATGTGGATCGGGTTACACACCGCAATAGTGAGATGTTGAGTACGGTTCCTTATATTTATTTCGTGTGTTTTGATTCTCACCTTTGAGATAGGTTCATAGTGTTTGTCTGGTTGTTGTGAATGTTACGCGGGCTGGATAGTTTTTTATCTGAGTTCGCGTTTCCTTAATTGGTCATATTTAAGTTGTGGCTTGTTAGTGCATTGATGTCATCGTATGAGATTCTAGATGGTTTTTGATATGGCCTGTCCACCGAGCAGCTTATACTGGGGGAGACGAGGTTGTTGCACCTGAAATCAGTGCAATCAAATTGGTATAATGTATGTTGGAGGGAGAATGTCACTAATAAGTTCAAAAAGCGTAATGGTTCTTATTGAGCGGAGGAATCCATGATTTATTATTTTGATGGGTGGTTATGAGATTCTGCCTATCTCATTCATCGTTGTAGTATTTTGAGGTTCGAACAGGATTTTTATGGGTCATGAGGTATATTGCGTGCATCGGGTTCGTAAATTTGCAGCTATTGTGGCTAGAGGATGTTACTATGGGCACACGAATTATGCGGTGCGTCGTGCGGTTATGACTTGGGTGTATATGTATGTTTGGTACAGCTTGTGGAGTTTGATACATGTAAGTATGCTAGAATCGGACCTTATAGAAGATTCCGGATGTTGGAATTTAGTTCTAAGGATTGTGGGTTATGGTAGCAGGAAGGATCTTCAGTCTAGGTTGAGCTAATCTGCTCGTATGGATTGTGATGGAACGGGCAGGTGCACGAGGTGTTATAAAGTGATCTTGGAAACTTTGGAACAGTTCTTGGCACGTTCGAGGACGAACGTATGCTTAAGTGGGGGAGCCTATAACGACCCGACCAGTCATTTTGAGTTTTAGCATATCGTTTGGCGGTCTGAGACCTTGAGTAGTTTCACACTATGCAATACAACTAGTGTATGTGGTTGGTTTCGATTTTCGAGACGTTCACAGTTGATTTGGAAGAATAATTCTCAATTCGGAAGCTTTAAGTAAGAGTTGACCAAGGTTTAACTTTTGAGTAAACAACCTTGAAATGAGGAAGTGAAGGTTCCAATAGGTTTGTAAGGTGATTTCAGACTTGTGCGTATGTTCGGATTGAGTATCAGGTAGTCCGGGACGCTTATTTATCCATGGAGCATTCCTAAATCCTCCTATTATATAGATTTTCATCCAGTTATCTTGACGATTAACAATTTAGGAGGTGTTCAAGATTTCAAAAATGCACTTTCAAAGAATTGTTTCTGTTGTCATCAGTAATGAAAGGGAAACTTGATGTTTTGATTTGCTTGCTCCTTTGATACTCTACAATTTTGCAGATTTGTAGAGTTGAAAAGGTCATGAGATGCCCGCTCTCTCCGTTACATATATATATATATATATATATATATCTGAATGTTAGCGTTGTCTATGAGGTGATGGGAGCATATGGATACAATATTGAGCACATACTAATGGTTGACATTATTCCTGACCCCTCCGTGCGGAAAGCAATAAATGAGATAAATGCAGCTATCAGGATGCTCCTAGTATTTTCCAGATGAATATTATAGTCTACCTCACTTTCCGCAAAAATATGTTGAATAGATTCTTGCTTAGGGTTAGTGCAATAGTTACATTTCAAAATAATTTGCTTACCAAAGTTAAGAATAGCATCATCAAAAGGCAGTTTAGATAGCCAAAGCCTCTAAGTTAAGAGTGAGAATTTAAAAGGAATACTAGAATGCCATACCTTGCTAAGGAAATGATCCTTATTTTTTGTGTTCCTAAAGAAGCATAATGTTGTTTTGTTGGAAAACTTACCAATATTGGTAAGATTCCAAACAACTTGTTCCATGATATCTTGTTTGCCTATATGGATATTCATAATGTGTTGAACCATATCATCTAGCAACCACCCCTTGAACTTGTTGGTGTTCCAAGTTCCATCATGGATGAATTCTCTGACACTAGTTTTGTTGTTGCTATGCCCAAGCATGTATGGGAATAATGGACCCTTACCAGTCCAATTGTCCCACCACATACTAGAATTCCCAGAGTTAATCTGCGAAATAATGTGAGGCTCTGCTTTATCTCTGGCTTGTATCATCTTTTGCCAGACATGTGAGTCACTAGACGCCCTTTTCTTACTTGTCGGGTGAGATCTTGGGCAATATTTATGCCTCATGAAGGTATCCCAGAGAGATGATATAGTTCTAAATCTCCACCACCTCTTAGTTGCAAGAGTGTTAGCAATGTCCTCCATCCTTCTCAAATCAATTCCCCTTCATCCAGGGGAAAATAAATGTTTTTCCCTAACCTCCAACGATATTTCTTTTTGTCTCCAGAGAAACCCTAGAAGAAATTGGAGAAATGCTTTTCAAGCAAATTAAATGTGTCAATGGGGGAGATAAGGTAGAAATAGTATATCTAGGAAGAGATGAAGCACATGCTTAATTAAGATCACCTTACCACCATACGGAGCAGCTTACCATGCCAACCATTAAGTTTCTTAACTACTTTATTCACCATATTATCAAAATACACTAACTTCTTTCTTCCAATATAAATAGGACAACCTAGATAAGTGAAAGGAAAGTCTTTATACATAAAGCCAGTATAATTCCTTATCCTATTAATTCTAACAACACAAGAATTGGGAAAGTAAGGAAAAAACTTTTATCAGCATTCACAAGTTGCCCAGAGCTGGCTTCATAATTATTAATAACCTTCATGATGAGGCTAAAAAATTTGTCATTTTCATTAATGAAAATGACAATGTCATCAACATATGCCAAGTGATTAATAAGAGGACCGTTGTTAGGCATAGAAAAAGGAATAAAGTTGTCATCCAAAAGAAGATTGTTAAGTGAGCAACTCAACACTTTAGCTGCAATAATAAAGAGAGAGGGGAAAAAGGGATCTCCTTGTTTAAGTCCAAATGCCAGATAAGAGATTCCCACAGTTCGCAGAAACCAAATTTCCTAAGAACTAAGGTAACAAAAGTCCATGACATTCTATCATATGCGTTTGCCATGCCCAATTTAATAACAACATTGCCACCCTTATTAGTATGAGAGATAGATTGAGCAATTTCTGGCGATAATAGAATATTTTCCAAAATCAATCTATATTTAACAAAATCACTTTGATTAGCAAAGATCAATTTGCTTAAAACAGGATTGAGTCTGGTAGAGAGAAGTTTAGAAATGATATTGTTTGTGAAATTAGAGAGACTAATAGGTCTAAATTCATTAAAGGTGGTGGGGGAATCCTTCTTTGGGATACGAACTAAACTAGTGTTTATGTAGAACTTAGTAAGGGGCTTGCCTCTAAAGAATTCCAGTATAAATGCAATGATGTCTTCCTTAATGATGTCCCAACAATTTTGAAAGAAAGTTCCATTGTAGCCGTCTGGTCGTGCAACACTAGATGCACATAAATTGAAAACAACATGTTTGATTTCCTCTTCAGTTGGATTATCTGTAAGGCTGACATTCTTTTTCATCTGTAATCTTGTTGGTGATACACTCCAGAATGTTAGGGCCCAGAATAGCTTCTGGTAGATTGAAAAGGCCACTAAAATGTCTAATGGCGGCTTTAGCAATCTTATCCTCCCCTGTAATCCACTTTCCATTATGATTCTTGATTCTATCCAGTTGCAATCTTCTTTGTTTCTCTCTGAGCTTACTGTGAAAGTAGTTGGTATTTCTATCTCCTTCTTCAAACCAATTGATATTGGCCTTCTGGGTGATTACGGAGTCCTGCATAGACAGCCACTTTATGTATTCAACATGAGCTTTATTGGTCTCTGCCCGCTCTACCTCAGTGTTATTAGCAATCTCTAGTTCTTATAGCCTTTGCACTTTATCTTCCCATTTAATAATTTGTTCATGAATGTTCCCAATGGTTTCTCTTGACCACTGACTGAGTATTTTTCTGGGAAGCTTTAGCTTTGTCTGAAGCTTTCACATATGGTTACCATTGAGTTGAGTGTCCCATACTTCCTTAACAAGCTAGAAAAAACCATCATGTTTAGTCCAGAAGTTGAAAAGTTTGAAGTACTTTATGTGATTGTTGGATGTATCAAACATTTTATGAGTAAAGGCATGTGATCAAAAACAATTCTCACTAGGTGTTTGACATTAGTATTTTGGAATCTTTGAGCCCATTTGTCATTTATGAAGACTCTATCTAGTCTTTTCCAAATTCTT
This sequence comes from Nicotiana knightiana, assembly GCA_005239525.1. Taxonomy (NCBI): domain Eukaryota; kingdom Viridiplantae; phylum Streptophyta; class Magnoliopsida; order Solanales; family Solanaceae; genus Nicotiana; species Nicotiana knightiana. Next base: position 73,976 of record ML435581.1, read on the forward strand.
TTCCTAGGCCTCCATTTGTTGCACCAAGTGTACTTAGGACCTGAGAAACCACTGTCTGTTACACCATAGTTGTCCATGCACATTTGAAAATCAAGACTCCTGTGCATTCTATGAGGCCTACATCCAAGATTTTCCTCTAGTTCCAAGATAACATTGAAGTCGCCTCCAATACACTAAGGGCCATAAATTACTAGGCTTATATCCTCAAGGCTACACTATAAGTCTTTTCTTTTATCAAAGTACTCCATTGTGGAAAGTTCGTGATATAGAAGAGAAGTAAGCAATTAGCAATGGATAATGTGTATTGCGTGTTGTGTGGATGCGTAGAACAAGCGAACGCTAGTGTGGTGGAGAAATGAGGACGTCTTGATAGGCTAGCAGAACCAATCCTCCACTTCTTCAATCATTTTGCTGGTAAATGCCTCTCTATTATACTCTCCACTCGAATCTCCTCTCTTGATGTCAAAATCGAGACTAAAACCAAAGTGTGCCTTACTATTCCTGATTTTTCTTTGCGTTTTTCATGTCTAATTAATGTGTGTTTCCTTTTATGCTTTAATCTATTTTTTCTGCTTTTTTATGGTCAATCGTTAGGCTATGGTCTTATTTTCAATAGAGTTCAAATCAAGATGCGTGCCTTATTACTCATACATCACGTGTTATACTCTTACTTACTATTAGATCAAAAAGCCTTTGGGGCTTTAATGGTTAATACATATTGTGTTGCTAAGGCTGTCTTCGAGGAACTTGAGAGAGAGTAATTTCATGTTATTTAGATTATTCTAAGCTCAACTGAAGGTTTAGCTAATCTTGTACAATTCTTTTTAGTACTTTTAGCTGATTGAAACCTGCTCGACACTACCCCAACTGTCCTCTACCACAAATATCTCACCGCGCGGAAATGACCATATCTGCCCTGAACCTCGATGTCACTATAAACCCAATTCCCGTGAGCTCTTACCTGGTCCTAACTGAGTATAACGGTCATACCTCTAACCCTGTAGCTGAGGCAGTGGAGGCTTAGGTGGCCGTCCGAAGTACTGGGGTCTATAACTACCTTGAGAGTACTCCTTAGACCTAAAAACTCTCATCCTCTTACGCGACCTTGCTCACTCCTCTTTGTACCCTGCTGTCGACGCCTGCCCCTTTCTATATTCTGGGTGAATGCTTGAATCCGGGAGATATCCATAATATCCTTCGATGCAACGGTGGCACATGCCTCGGTCAACTCTGGGCTAACCCTGCTATAAACTTGTGGATCCTGTCCCGCATAGTAGCAACTATGGATGGAGCATATCTGGACATTGAGTAAAAACAAAGACTATACTCTCAAACTCTCATATTGACCTGCTTTAGGGCTAGAAACTAATCGACTCGAGCCTATCGGATCTCCCGCGGTAAGTAGTGGTCAAGGAAGGCATCTAAAAAATTCTCCCAAATAGCTGGAGGTGCATCACGTCCCTTGGACCTCTCCCATCCCTCGTACCAAAGGACGGCTATACCTCGGAGTCGAAAAGCTGCCAGCTCAACTGCCTCTTTCTTTGTAGCATGCATAACCCGAAAGATCCTATGAAGCTGATTTATGAAATCCTACAAGTCCTCCCTCTAATCTTTCCCTGTGAACTCTAGGGGACTCAAGTCAATAAACTATCGGACCCTTGAACTCCAAGACCCCTCAGAAGATCCTGCACTAGCTGATGCCCTAGTCTTTTGCTTGTTAGCTACCAATTGTGTCAACAAATGCACCACACTCCTCAAGTCTTGATGTGATGGAAGTGGAGGGGGAACTGGATGTCTAGTATCCCTAGGAATCTCCTCAGATGTTGGAGGATACAATAATGGCTGAGCAGGGGTCTCGCCTTGGGCCTCATCTACTGGGGGTACCTTGTTGGTCCCTCACCTGCTGATGTGTCCCTCATCTGACTAGACGTAGTCTTCCTAGTCACCGTCATCTCTGTATCCTAAATGCCCTGTAGTTCCCTGATTATATAATATGGTGCACAACACATCTATAAACAAGACCCTACTAGACACAGCTTGTAGATTCCCTAGGATAGAACTGCTCTGATACCAATTTTGTCACGCCTCAAACCTGGGGAGGCGAGACCGGCATCCGGTGCCTCACTTATCCGAGCGTACCAACTTGAGACTGAGGGACTCTAAACATACAATGTCATACTTTGGCCATAGGGCCACATTGCAAGACAATTTGTGAAATAAAATATAAAACTGAATGAAAACTAGACCTGATTGAACATCAATACAAAGCTGGGCCGACAAGGCCGTCATAACTACTACAACTGACAAACCAATAAAAATATACATACAAGGCGTACAAGCCCAACATACTACACTGACTGACAGGATATGTCCACAAGCCTCTACTGATGTATATACTGTGGTCGGAACAAGGCCCCGACCTACCCATAATATATATACATATATACACAATATGTACTCAAAACCCTAAACCCGGAAAATCCAAAGGACGTGGAGCTTACGGATCAAGCTGAACACAGAAAACGCCTATGGAGGAGGTCTACAAGCCTATCTATCTGAACCTGCATGCATGAAATGCAGCATCCCCATGAAAGGGACGTCAGTACGAAATAATGTACCGAGTATGTAAGGCAAGAAAATAATTGAAAGCTGAAAATAAACTGATAATATAATAGCTGAAAGTAACTGGGAGTCAAAGATGATCTAGAGATATACTTACCTGCTTATATTGACTCAACTCTCTCAATATAGTAAGTAAAATAGATGTCCGGCCCTATAAGGCTCGGAACGTGTAACTTCTCGACCGTAGTAGGCTGGCTCATAGGCGCTCGGCCATACTAGGCTCGGTATCTTGGCCATTCTGGGATTTCTCATAGGCGTCTGGGCAGAGTAGGGTTGGTATATAACTTGCCATCGGATCAGAGGCTGCCTAATAGGGGCCTGCCCATATATATATATAGACCCTCTACTCTCTTGACTGAAAGACGATAATACTTAACTGGATATAAAGTCACTCTCACCTTCTTTAGCCGATGGTCTATTGGAAACAGTCTCTCTGATCTCCCAAGGTAGGGGTAAGGCTGCGTACATCCTACCTTCTCCAGACCCCACTTGTAGGATTATACTAGGTTGTTGTTGTTGTTGTTGTTGTTGTTGTTGTTGTTGTTAAATAAAGTCCTGATAAGGGATAATACTATAACTTATGAGACTAGGATAATGTACATAAATTCAAGAGTATGGACTTCTCTTTATGTCTCGTTATCAAACACATGTAATTACAAGACCATGCCAAAATGAAGGAAAGGTTTAGCCTTCACATACCTTATCACAATATTTCCAATAACCACTTTGAACTCGTATCATCGCACCTTAATATTATTTGTTGAATAACTCAACTCCTATCTTGGGTTCTTCAAACCCTAGGTTTTCCTCCAACTAGAACTTGAAAAGAAGAGGAAATCAATTAGGGTTTGTGTTTAATTATCGGGAGGATTCTTGCAGGGGCTTATCTGTGGTTATTTTGCTATGTAATGAGTGTAGTATTTGAGTATATAAGACCTTAAAAAGGATCTTTGGTCGACCCTAAATATCCCTTTTTTGGAAATATTTAATCCTCTCATTTAAGCAAGTAGGTGACACATCTACTTGTCACCTAGTAGTTTGTGCAGTCTTGCAAAAACACATATATCTCTCTCTACCCCTATGTTGTATTGACAAATCATTTAACGAGTTAGAAAATAGACTCATTGATCTTCAATTTGATGGGTGGATCACCCTGTAACTCTAAGTATGTTGGGAGAAAATCGCAGTGACATTTGACCCAAATTTTAATAAAACTTATGAACGTAACTTGTGGTGACTTTCATCGACTTTTGTTCCACAACTCGTTTGACTTTAAAATATAACACACGACTATCATACGACTAAAATAACTCATAACATAACCTCCTTATCATGTTAAGAACCCTATTATCACCCCAAAAGTTCATGTTATAACATTCTCAACTTGTCGACTTTCGTCGAAACATTATTTTCTTCGATTCCTTTAGCTTCTGAACCTTCCAAACCTTTTTGTAATTTTTTTTCATGATCTTCAATATTTTTAACCTCCGAGGTAACATGATTAACTTACTTTATATACTTTCAAAAATGATTTCATTTTTGGTCCTACATTAGTTTTTTTACGACGCACTTTTACGTACGAAAATATTGGGTGTTACAACACTCTTATAGGAACGAGTTGTTCACCTTGGCAGGATATTGTAACACGCTCTTATAGTATCGGGACGCTCACCTCGATAGAATCGTGCGTAATATTTGATAAAAAGTCAGTATACCCGTGAGTTTTTCTGACTTGAGATGTGATATTTTATCTGGTGTTGACCATTATATATTCAATTCGAGGTAGTATCTGATTATTGAGGACCTCGTGTTTATTCTTCTATTGAGGGTCTTATTATTACCTTATATCTGTTTTGTTGTTTTACCTGCTATGCTTCATATCTGTTTACTTTTATTATACATGATTTATATGACCAATAGTAAGTGTCGATTTCGACCCTTCGTCACTACTTCTCCGGAATTAGGCTAGATACTTGTTGTGTATCGGTTGATTTACATACTCATGCTATATTTCAGCACTAATTATGCATGTGCTGAAATAGTTATTTTTTGTGGTCATCTTGGCGCATAGGCATAGTTGCTGAGCATGCTTTATAGTGAGCTTCATTCCATGCTACGATCCGCAACACACATAATCTCCATCATATTCATATATTTTATCCTGTCTATTTGTATTCCAGACAAATGTTGCTTTAGTATTGTACTCCCTAGTAGATGCTCATATACTTGTGGCACTGGTTTTTGGGGATTTAGATATTGCTCGTGGTTGTATTCTATTATTATTTTGGGATTATATTTCGGCCACATTCGAGTATTTAAAATAACAATAACTATGCTTTTAATGAAAACGAACAAACTTTCACCTTTATTTCTTTAATTGGTTTGAAATGCATTTTGAATTTACTATGGGCGTATAGATTTAATCATTGGCTTGCCTAATGGTATCGTTGGTTGCCATCATATCCTACAATGGGTTTTGGATCGTGACAATTTGGTAGCAGAGCACTAAGTTCATTTAGGTCTCATGAGTCTTGAGAAAGTCTAGTAGATTCTTACGGATCGATATAGAGACGTCTGTACTTATCTTCGAGATGCTACTGGGCTGATAGGAAGAACTTATTTTACTTGATTCCTTGTCGTGTAATTTGATTTTGGTTGAAGCTTATGTCTTCAGTTTGTTCCTCTCATTCAAACACGGTGTTGAGCACTTGTTATCAGTTGGGCATCGAGGAGGTTTGGTGGTGCTACGAGTGTGCTGCAGGATGTTTTCCCCTACATTACAAGGGCAAGCCACTGTCGTTTCCTCGTGGAAGAGTGTTGAGTCGTTTCAGTCCAGTGTTGGTGTTGCCCATAGATTCAGAGTTATACACAGTGTATTGTAATGATTATGCATTGTTATCGCGTTGTATTGGTGTGAATGGTAGGATGCTTGCTTATGTGTTGCGACATTGACTGCTTCAGGAGAAAGGTTGTTCGGTTTGTGATTGGAAGATTCAACATTAAATTCTAGCGCAAGAGATGCAATTGGGCCAAGAATATTCAAGTTTTTATTAAAGGAGTAGCGAAATTTGACATCTCCGAACTTGGTGGAATTCTTTTTTGTGTTGTGGTGTTGTCGCCCTTGTTTGAATGCACTAAGGTTCGTCGGTATGATTGTCTTCATTTGTTTGCCTCTGGGGCACGGTGTTGTGAAATGGTACCTAATAAGCAGTTGTCAAAGATGACGGTGTGTTGCGACTTCAGAATCAAATAGGAGTTTCCACTGTTAATGGTACGAGGGAGAGGATCCGTAAGGTGGCTTCTGTACTTAAGGAGTACAAATGTGACGAGAAGGGGATTTATCGGAATATAGGAAAAATATGAATATTTGATTATCATTTTGGGATGCAATATGGCTCCACGTTTTAAACATATTGTTGGACCTTCGGTTGATGTTAATGAATGGATGGATTCTTATGGATGGCGGATGAGTCTGGACCTAGGAAGATTAACTGATTTCATAATGTATGTAACTATGTCAATATCGTTGGGGGATGCCGATATGAGGTTACACCGGTAGGTTATCTCTTGTGAGAAGGTTAGGGATTACATGATTTCTAGTAAAGTTCCTACGAATAGTTCTACTTTCTATCCAACATGAAGCATGTTAAGATGTGGGCTTGGATCACGTGAAGAAGAGTGTGCAACTATTAGGAGGTTGAGAATGCGTTTGGGACCGGTAATTCATGGCATGTTATGATTAGTACAATAAATGATTCTGAGAAATTTTGTTGAGTAACAGTGTGAGGTCATGGTAGCTAGGCGTGACTATGTGCCTTTGTAGTTTTTGTCTAGCAGTACGTCGGAGGGTTAGTTATGACCGAGGAAGAGAACCTCGGGGGTAATTAGAGCAAGGAATTTGATGGATGTGTGCTACATTTCACATTATTGATGTTTGCAGGTTGTGAATGACCCAACTTTGATATTTCTTCGTGAAAGTGATGTGCAATTCATTTGATTGCTTCTTCTAGATTATTTGTCTGCTAACGGAGCACTGGTTGCTGGCTATATATTCAGAGCCAGGTCAAAGTGGATGACTCTCAACAATGGTTCTAGTGGATTAAAAAATAAATGTATGGTGCGCAAGGATTTTGGGGTTCGTCGTGTGGCTAAGGAATTAGTTTTGCAATGAAATTTGAAAGAGACTTGGAGTATTTCTATGAATGTCATCGGGTCTGTGGTGCGGTGTTAAAGATATGGAAGAAACAACTTCAGTTTCGCAGGAGATGTTTTCATAATGGGTGTATCAATTGGAGATACCATTGAGTGCATGAGGAGGGTATAAAGTGGCTTATGGGTATTGCAGCAATGTGGTCTTGTGGTTTGGGGTCACTCGGGATAAGTGTTGATTGAGGTCCATTGTGTGCTGGAAAGGAGAGGTATTAGTGTTGAAGGTAAGCTAAGAGAGAACTAAGGAGTTGAGTTAGTTTAGCAGCGGCTTGGGTTGGCATGGTAAAGGAAGTGATCGGTTCCTTCAATGTGATAAGGCTATACAGGTGTTTCGTGGCTTTATTGCAGGCTTGCCAATCTCCGTAATTTGGTTGATCCGGAGGGATTCAATTCTGATGGTTTGGTTATGTATAAATAGGTCTCGAAAGAGTTATGGCCGTTTAGGCCACGACTTGAGGTTTATGTCTTCTACGATTATAGGAATTTGGTTANGGTGTATCAATTGGAGATACCATTGAGTGCATGAGGAGGGTATAAAGTGGCTTATGGGTATTGCAGCAATGTGGTCTTGTGGTTTGGGGTCACTCGGGATAAGTGTTGATTGAGGTCCATTGTGTGCTGGAAAGGAGAGGTATTAGTGTTGAAGGTAAGCTAAGAGAGAACTAAGGAGTTGAGTTAGTTTAGCAGCGGCTGGGTTGGCATGGTAAAGCAAGTGATCGGTTCCTTCAATGTGATAAGTCTATACAGGTGTTTCATGGATTTATTGCAGGCTTGCCAGTCTCCGTAATTTGGTTGATTCGGAGGGATTCAATTCTGATGGTTTGGTTATGTATAAATAGGTCTCGAAAGAGTTATGGCCGTTTAGGCCACGACTTGCGGTTTATGTCTTCTACGATTATAGGAATTTGGTTATGGTCCAATTTTGACTGGGATGTCACGAGCTCGAAGGAATGGGGAAATATTTCAGATGTTTAGAGTATATTGGCGCTATTTTAATGAGCCTGAGAATGGTGTCATGTGGAAGAGGCATTATGTATTGAATTGCAGATTCTTGATTTGCATTACTAAAATAGTATGGTCGGTAGCCATGGATGTGTAAATTTTGCTACCTGGCGCAGAAGGTTGTGGGAGTATCTCCCCCGGGATGATCGTATAAGTATGGCGTTTCAGCATTTAAGTGGTAGAGATTTATATCATGTATGAAGATTCTGGTTTGGTCGTTGATTTGAGGGTTTATATCTGATGGACGCTCTATTCCTTTGGTTGTGGACTCTAGAAGTTTGTTCCTGATTTCATGGTTGATCGTATGTGTCATGGATAGGGTCATTGTGGATCTTTAGAAGGTTATCAGCCTACTTCGAGATGATCTGAATCGTCTTGGGGGTCCTTTGGTAGATCTAATGTGAAAGTATATTCTATATCAGATCAGATATGCTTATTCGGCATCGCATTGC
>ML435583.1:1287-59126 GCA_005239525.1 Nicotiana knightiana
GGGGGGGGGGGGGGGGTAACAATCAAGGCAATTGGGGGTTGGGTTTTCAAAGGTCCCCGATGTATCAACAACTGAGAAACCCGCCTCCTTATCCTTCCCATGGTCCTAGATCTTCTAATACTGAAATGGGGAGTATTGAGAATAGGTTCAAGCAAATGATGGAAAAGAATGCCGATTTGGATGCCCAACTTGCCTCACACAACACATCGATCCGCAACTTAGAAGTCCAAATGGGGAAAATCTCTCAAGCTCTAAATTATCGCCATAAGGGGACACTAACAAGTGAAACGGTGGTGAACTCAAAGGGTGGGAACAACACGGAGCATGCCATGGCCATTACTACAAGAAGTGGAAGAGGTGGGAATGCACCACCTCAAGTCAAAGGCAACTTGTGGATGATGAGCAAGTGGTACAAGAAGAAGAGTTCCTAAACAATGTGGTACGAGCAAATGATAAAGTTCAGATTGATATTTAAGATAATGGGAAAGAGACTCAAGATAAGGTGAACCCGTCTAGGGATCACATTATTGACATACGTGATCCGGTAGTGCAAAAGGCTAAGGCACCATTGCCTAATCCTCCACCTCCATACTCTCAAAATCTTGCCGAGCAAAACAGTGAGAATCAATTCAAAAAGTTCATTGAACTGATGAAGAGATTCTCAATCAATGTGCCATTAGTTGAATCCTTGGAACAAATTCTCGATTATACAAAGTTTATGAAGGATCTAGTGACAAAGAAACGGTCAATGAATTTTGAAATTATCAAAGTCACTCATCAAGTGAGTGAAATTGTGCATTCAATGGCTCCTAAGTTGGAAGATCCCGGTGCTTTTACAATTCCTTGTACAATTGGAAGTGCCGAGTTTGCTAAAGTTCTTTGTGATCTTGGGAAAAATATCAATTTGATGCTCTATTCGGTTTTCAAGACATTGGGAATTGGGCAACCAAGACCCACTTCTATGAGATTTCAAATGCCGATCGTACCATGAAGAGATTGTTAGGAGTGATTGAAGATGTATTGGTTCGTGTTGATTAATTCATTCTTCTGGCGGATTTTGTTATTCTTGATTGTGAAGTGGATTATGAGGTGCCGATTATTCTTGGAAGACCTTTCCTTGCTACGGGGAAGGCTTTTTGTGATGTGGAAGACAGAGAACTCATTTTCCGACTGGGTGATGAAAAAGTGGTATTCCATGTGTATAAATCCATGCGGCAACCAAATAGCAACTAGGCGTGTTCTTTTGTGGACTTGGTTACCGATGTTATTATTGATGATAAAAGTGCCACGATCTATGTTGGTGATATGTTAGATGCCGTATAGCTCGACTTTGATGATGACGAGATGGATGGCTTCATGGAAAGTGTGAACTCTTTGCAAGGAATGGGGTGTACAATTATGCACCCCGAAAGCTATCCTTGGATCTTGAAAATAGGAAAACTCCTCCTAGGAAACCTTCCATTGAAGAGCCTCCTACCTTGGAGTTGAATCCATTTCATCCACATCTTCGGTATGAATTTCTTGGCCCTTGTTCTACTTTACCGGTTATTATTTCCTCTTATTTGACTAATGTGCAGGTAGATTTTACATTGGAGGTGCTACATAAGATGAAGAAGGCTATTGGGTGGACATTGGCGGATATTTGGGGAATAAGTCCCGCATATTTCATGCACAAGATCAACTTGGAGGAGGACGCCAAACATCTATTGAACATCAAAGGAGACTCAATGAGGCTATGCAAGAAATTGTCTAAAAGGAGATTATCAAGTGGTTGGACACCAGGTTGTCTACCCCATTTCCAATAGTTCGTGGACTTCTCCGGTTCAATGTATCCAAAGAAGGGGGGCATGATGGTGGTCACCGATGACAAGAATGAGTTGATTCCCACAAGAATGGTGACTGGGTGGAGAGTGTGTATGGACTATCTCAAGCTCAACAAAGTTACAAGGAAGGATCATTTTCCACTTTCCTTCCTTGACCAAATGCTTGATAGGTTGTCCGACCGTGCTTTCTATATGGATATTCGGGCTACAACCAAATCCTTATTGCTCCGGAGGATCAAGAGAAACCAACCTTTACATGTCCCTATGGTACTTTAGCCTTCAAGTGGATGCCATTTGGTTTGTGAATACACCAGCGACTTTTCAAAGGTGTAAGATGGCTATGTTCATGGACATGGTGGGGGAATACCTTGAAGTTTTCATGGATGACTTATTGGCGGTTGGGGTCTTTTGATGATTGTTTGGCAAATTTATATAAGGTGATGCCAAGATGTGAAGAAATGAATTTGGTGCTAAATTGGGAGAAGTGTCATTTCATGGTCGAGAAAGGCATTGTCCTTGGCCACAAGATCTCAAAGAATGGAATTGAAGTTTACAAGTCAAAGATTGAGGTGATTCCTAAACTTCCACCTCCAACTTCGGTAGGTATGCAGAGTTAAGGCCACGCGAGGTTTTACCGGCACTTCATCAAAGATTTCTCTAAGGTTGTGAACCCATTGTGCAATCTTCTAGAGAAAGATGCTAAGTTTCACTTCAATGATGATTTCATGAGAGCCTTTGAATTGTTAAAGTTCAAGTTGACAACCACTCCCATTATCACCACTCCTAATTAGAGTATCTCTTTTGAGCTCATGGGCGATGCTAGCGATGTAGCGGTTGGGGCTGTTTTGGGCCAACGCATCGACATGATTTTTCATCCTGTCTACTATGCTAGTAAGACCATGAATGGTTCCCAAGTCAATTATACTGTTACGGAGAAAGATCTCCTTGTCATTGTGTTTTAAATTGAGAAGTTTCGCCGTACTTGATGGGTGCGAAAGTTATTGTCCACACGGATCGCGTGACACTTTGTTATCTTAGGAGCAATTAAGATTCCAAAGATCGGTTGATGAGATGGGTGCTTTTGTTGCAAGAGTTTGATATTGAAATCCAATATAGTAGAGGGAGTGAAAATCAAGTGGTGGACCACTTGTCTCGTTTGGAGGAGGAGGGGAGGCAGCATGATGGCCTTGAAATCAATGACTCCTTTCCCGATGAGCAACTCTTGGCTATTTCAATGAAGGAGGTGCCATGGTTCGCGGATCTAGAAAATTTTGTTGTGTGTGGAATCATCCTGGATGAGTTCTCTTCGAACCAAAAGAAGAAGATCAAATGGTATTGTCAAGATTATCATTGGGATGAATCATACCTTTTCCGGATTTGTACGGATGGGGTGATTAGAAGATGTGTACCGGAAGAAGAGCAAAGTGAAATCTTGGGGCTTGTCATTCTTCGCCATATGTTGGTCACCGTGATGGAGCAATAACGGCATCCAAAGTGCTAAGTTGCGGTTTCTATTGGCCCACTCTTTACAAGGATGAAAGTAATGTAGTGGAAATATGTGATGAATGTCAACGGGCCGGTGGAATCTCAAATAAGAATGAAATGCCTCTCATTACCATTTTGGAGATTGATATCTTTGATGTGTGGGGTATTGACTTCATGGGTCCTTTTGTGAGTTCGTGTGGAAACTCCTACATCGTGTTCGCGGTTAATTATGTTTCTAAATGGGTTGAGGCCATTTATCTACCCAACAATGAAGCGAGAAGTTTGGTGGAGTTCTTAAAGAAAAATATTTTCACAAGGTTTGGTACTCCGGGGGCTATTATAAGCGATAAGGGGTCGCATTTTTGCAACAAGGATTTTGATACTTTACTTAGAAAGTATGGTGTTACTCATAAATTTATGAATCCCTATAGTCCACAAGCTAGCGGTCAAGTGGAAGTCTCCAATCGGGAGATAAAGAGTATTTTGTCCAAAAACAGTGAATGCTAATCGGTTAGATTGGTCAAAGAAGCTTGATGATGCATTATGGGCTTATCAGACGACTTTCAAAACACCTATAGGAATGTCTCCATTCCAGTTGGTGTTTGGCAAAGCTTTTCATCTTCTGGTGGAACTTGAGCACAAATCCATGTGGGCTCTAAAGAAGTTGAATCTTGATTGGGATGTAGTCACTAACTTGTGGGTTGCGCATTTGAATGAATTGTATGAGTTTCGGTACCATGCTATGCAAGTTCGTCCTTGTAAAAATAAAATATGAAATATCTTCATGACAAATACATTTGGAACAAAGAGTTCAAGGTGGGCGATCTTGTATTGTTGTTCGACTTACGTTTGAGAATGTTTCCCTGGAAAGCTAAAGTCTAAGTGAAGTGGTCCCTTTGAAATTGTGGGTGTGTCACCTTTTGGTGCATTGGACTTGAAGAACAAAAATAATGAGGTATTCTGATTTGGAGATATCCACGTCGTGGCGGTGATTCATTTCAACCGATGGTATTCTACGTCGTGCCGCGACGTTGAATCAGGTGCTTCTTGGGAGGAAACCTATGTTTCTTTTCTTTTCTTTGTTTCTTTTGTAGTTAGGTGTTACTTTTATGCTAACTTGATTTGAAGTTTGCTGTAGGGATGAGTGTGCTTTACAGGAAATGTGGACAGAAATCTGGTTAAATGTTGAAAGAACTGCGAACTGTAGTTGCATTGTGCAGACTGCACAACTATGGTTGCTGCAGCAAAAGGTGCTTTGCGGCCGCACAATTAAATTGCAGACCGCACAAGTGGAAGGTGGAAAATGACAGCTCTATGAAGTTGGTCTGTCAGAAAAATGGCCGATCTGCGGCCGTAACACAAAATCTGTAGTCCGCAACAGGGATCTGCGACCGCGCACACAAGTTTGCGGACCGTAAAACCAAAAGGGCACTTAAGCCCCCAAGTAACAGAGTGCGGACCGCAATTAGAATTCTGCGGACGCACTCACTTCTTCTTCCCTTTGGCAAATGATAAGTATAAATATAGGACTAGGGCTACTGTTACCCTTTTTCCTCTTTGAGCACACAACTGGTTCTAAAATTGAAACCTCTTGTTAAATCATCTGCCCACACGCTTAGCAACTGTTGATCACTCATTTATTGCTCTCATTCATATCTGGTATGCTTAAATTACTTGTTATATTTTTCAATTTTAGTTTTTTATATCCTTTTAACTAGTTTAAGCCTTTTGACAGTAGAAATAAATTGTACAACCATGTGGGGGTAAATACGTAGTGGGTCACCTGGTACATGCTGTAGGGGGAATGGGTCAATAGATTTTCATGATTGTACGCTATTTCCATGTCAAAATTTGAGCAAAAATTGCAAGCCCTAGATAAAAGTACAGACATGTTCGTAATTTTTGAAATCTGCGGCTGCACAAGAAATTGTGCGGTCGCAGAAGTTGAGTCTAGGGAACCTTTAGTTAAGCATGAGTCTGCGGCTACAAGGAGAATTATACGGACCATATAATTTCCATTGCGAATGCAAAATAACTATTTCACTGTCTTCAGAGAAGCGTGCATATTTGTGATTCAATGTGCGGCCACAAGACAAAATGTGCGGTCCGTAGAAAACATGTTGGGGCCGCACGTCAGCCAATTCTCTGTCATTAAAGAGTTGGCATATTGTTTTGTTTTTCTTTGATGCCACAATAGAAAATATGCAGATCGCAATCCTCATTTGTGGCCGTAAGAGAGAATTGTGTGGTCCGCAAGGCCCAATCTGCGGCCGCAATGAAAAATGTACAAACTGCAGTTTCAAGTGTGTTCCTCACTGTGTCTTGTGGTGTGTCCTTATATATGTCATTGTATGTATGAACTTGAATTTCAACTAACAATCGTCTTTGCTTGGTACAAAAAATGGTTCGGTCTAGAGTCAGAGGCGACACTTCGAAAGGAAGGGGTGAACCTTCAAGGGGTCGAGGCAAGAGTGCCTTATCCCTCGTCTAACAAAGAACAATCACAAAGAAACCTACAACCGATAGAGGGAGAGGTGCAAACCTTTCCGAGACCAGTTCTTATGTCCCATCTAAGGAAGCATCAGAGGGCAACTCAGCCTCTATACATAAGCAGCCGTCTATCCAGTCAGGGCCGCCAAGGAGATATCAACTCAGGGACGAGTCATCCACATCTCATAGAACCTCCGAGGGATCGAAAAGTCCTAGTCAGGCTTCTGAGCCATCTAATACACCTTCCTATGAGGCACCAGAGACATCAGTTCAAGACATCCTCGACAAAGTAAGGCCCCGTAAAATTTGTTTTGCCGAAAACCTAGAATTTCGTGGTGCCAAGTTAGATTTATGTGTTATAATAGTAGAAGCTCGCCGCGGTTCAGACTTTTTGGATTGAACAATAAACATGTTTTGCAGAAGAATGCATTTTTTCAGCCCATTATGCGGCCGCAAAATCACTCTGCGGACCGCATATTGGACGCTGAGTGAGGCAGAAAATTTGGCCAATTTTGAGGTTACTTATGCGGCCAATTATGCGATCACATAGTCATTTTGCGGGCCGTATATTGGTTGCATAATCGTCTTGGACTTTTGCGAAGGGAGGTTCTGCGGTGCATAACAGGTATGCGGACTACATACTGGTCGTAGACATGGGCAGAAAATTCAAGCCTTGAGGGCTACTTTTGCGGTCATTTTGCGGGCCACATAACCATTATGCGGTTGCATATGCGACCGCAGATAAGTGTCGGGGATCCTGTTTTCTAATTTTAAAACCCGACCCCATTCCGTTAAATCACCACATTAGGCCATATTGAGCTATTTTTCTTATATTTCTAGAGTGAGGGAGAGGGTTCTTAGAGAGAGAGATATCAAACATCAAAATAATATGCATAAATTATTGCTAAATACTTGAAGATGATTAAGAAGGTCCTCATATTGGAGGTAAGAATCCATATCCTAGCCTTTAATTTCGAAAATCTAGTAAAAAAGGGGGATAATTGGTAAGGCAATTATTGGGTGTGGAGGTAGATATCCTGCATGTATGTATTCCTAAAATAGGTGGGAAGATTGTGAATTAAGAATGGGTGGAAGAATGGTAGAATGTTTCATAAAAAGCCCTTAAGAATAGTAATGCACACATAATGTTTGACAAAATGCTCTAGTGAGCTAGAATTACGATTATTCTCCTAATTTTGGGTTCACTTTTGCTATATTATTAAAATAGATTGAAGGTGCTAAATTCTGGATCATCTTAAAGTTTTAAAGAAATCTCAATTGAGGTATGTATGGCTAAACTCCCTTCTTCTTAGAATCGAACCCCTGGTGCTCAAGTATTTGGTGTAAGTTCCTAACTTGATCATGCTAGAATTGGTTGCCTTAATATGTCGTGTTTAAAGATTCATGTTCAATAATTGTTCTAAATGCTTATCATGTAGTCATGCTATTTGAGAATTTGTTTGAAACGAGGAATCTGTGTTGAGAAATGTTAAGGATTCATGTCAAGAATCGAATGATGGTTACTATGCCAAATTGTATGAAAAGCCTACGTGTGCTTAAGATTTTCCAAGCCTTCTTCCTTATGTGTGTAAATGCCTTACATGATAGATTTTATTTATGTGATAATAATGTCGAATATGAAAAAGGGTCAGACTTGAAAAATGTAAAGTATGGCCAAGAGCTAAGAACGATTTAATAAATAAAGTCCCTCGTGCCAATGTATTAAAAGATGGGAAGGAAATGTAAAATGAGATGATTGATTGAATGGATGATGTCTCAATGGATATGGCCTAGCCGATCGGGCCATGATCAGATGCCATGCCACACACATGGTGGTAATTATGCTAAAAATGATGATTGGAATTGTGGACAAGGTTGATGTCTCAAACGACATGACCTAGTCGGTCAGGTCGAGATCAGACTCCTTGTAAGAACACGGTGGTATTGTGGATTGTGGAACATGGAACTAAGAGTACCAACCTAATAAGATGAAAAGTGAACCGAGAACTTATGTGATCACCTACTTGATGTTATATTATTTGTTTGAAGCCTTTATTGTACAACATGACCGTTTTCCTTTTTATTTCTTTCCTTGTTCCTTCTATTAAAGTTGGTGTTTAGCTTTACATACTAGTACTATTCTACAGTACTAACGTCCCTTTTGTCGGGGGCGCTACATCTTTGAATGGATGTAGGTGGTTCCATAGCAGACCATGCCGATCGTAGCTAGCAGCACATCCTATTCTCAGCGATCTTGGTGAGCCCCTTTTCTTCCAAGGGTCATGTAGTACATCTTTTGTTTATATGCTTACACGTTTGAGGTATAGCCAGGGCCGGCATTATCATAACTGTCTTTTGTATCCTTAGAGGCTCCGTAGACACTTACGTGGGTTATGAATGGGCATTGGAATGGGTCAGTGAATTATGTTGTATTTCTTTCAAAAACTCTTGTTCCACTAATTTGTAAATTATATGTATTTTTGGGAACTTAGCCACGATGTAATGAAAATGTAAGGCAAACTTGTGATGTTCTATATATATATAATCCTTCCACTGCTTAACTAATGATAACGTGCCTTCCTTAATCACAAACGAGTCGGGTAGCAAACATCTAATAGGCTTTCTCGACCAGGTTCACTCGGTTCAGTGCCGGTCGCGCTCCCTGAGGTTGGTGTGTGACAAACTTGGTATTAGAGCCTAAGGTTTTAAAGTGTCTTAGGATGTCTCGGAGCCATGTCTAGTAGAGCCCTTCTTATCGGTGTGTTGTCGACCACATCTATAATTATGGGGATACTTGGACATTTAGGAATAATACCCTTCTTTGTGGTTATATATCGCGCGATAGAGCGGAATGTGATGCTGTTCTACTCTAACTCGTGCATTGTTCTAACTTTCAGTAAATGGCACCTAAGAAGAAAGCGAGAATTGGCCAAGAAGCAATTGCCGCCCTAGGAGTGGCTGTTGATTCCTAATTGATAATGCGGGTGAGGATAATCCCCCAACTATTACAGTGCCTGATTCTTCTACTCCAGAATAGACTACACGAGTCCCTACACCTGCGGAGGGTGCTATAATCCCTCCCCCCGATATTCCTGTTCCACCTCCAGCCCAGCTCCCGGTCCTGGTATTTCTGATGGGGATCTTAGGGAAGCTATTCAGATGCTACTTGCGCCCACCTCTTTTAGCTTGCAAGCGGATTCTACTGGTTCCAGGGTAAACATGTTTCTTCAGTTAGGCCCTCCAGTGTCCACAGGTACTGATCCCGGGGTGGACCCTCAGAATTTCATTGATGAAATGCATAGACTCTCCGAGTTATGCATGCTACTGATATGGAGGGAGTAGATTTGTCTGCCTATCATTTAAAAGGGGTGGCATATTCGTGGTTTGAGATGTGGGAGGATTCCTGTGAGTAGGGGAGCCTTCTGGCAAGGTGGAGTAAGTTTGCAGATGCT
Source organism: Nicotiana knightiana (assembly GCA_005239525.1). NCBI lineage: Eukaryota > Viridiplantae > Streptophyta > Magnoliopsida > Solanales > Solanaceae > Nicotiana > Nicotiana knightiana. The sequence continues at coordinate 10,538 of ML435583.1, forward strand.
TTTATGGACCATTTCTTTCCTGCCGAGACTAAGGCAACCCATGCTGTGGAGTTTGAGACCCTTAAACATGGTGGAAATAGTGTGTGGGAGTATCACATGGAGTTCGCGCGCTTGTCAAAGTATGCTGTTCATATGATCCCAAGTATGGAGGCCAGAGTGCGTCAATTTATGCTTTTTTTTGGTTATTAATAAGGCTGCCACAACTTCCCTAAACTCTGACATGAACTATGGAAAGATGGTGGCATTTGACCAAGCTACAGAGGTCCGAAAGTTAAAGAAAAAGATAGAACGAGAAGGTATCAGTAGGGCTCCATCAGCGGGCAATCCTGGGGATTCATTCGGTGGTGGGAGATCAACTTTTCGGGGAGGATCATTAGGGCATCCCAGTCTTATGCTCAGTCTTCAACTAGTGCTCCGCCAACATGGTACGATCAACAGCATAGGTAGTCACTTTAGGCCCAGTTAGGGCAGCAGGGGGTCCCACCATCAGGTCTGATCAGAAGGGAGATTCCAGCAGAAGCGAAGGCCCCCATGCCCCAAGTGTGGGAAGATTCTTTTGGGAATCTGCTATAGGACCGCCAGTATGTTATGGGTGCGGTATGAGAGGCTATATTCAGAAGGACTGTTGTGCATCCCACCAGGGTGCGGGCAGGGGCACGACTCAGTCATCCAGTCCTGCAGATGCCACATCTTCGGCACACCCTCCAGCTCGAGGCGCTCCAACACCAGAAGGGCGTGGTTCAGCTAGGGGTGGTGCTCAGAGTTCAGGAGGCCCCAACCGGTTCTATGCTATGAGTGGTTGTCAGAGTGCAGAGGCGTCTCCAGATGTCGTCACAAGTATATTGACTGTCCAATCTCATGATATATATGCTCTTATTGATTCCGGATCCTCCTTGTCCTATGTTACTCCTTATGTTGCTATGGAATTCAGGATAGAACCAGAACAATTTCATGAGGCATTCTCTGTATCTACTCCGATTGGCAAGTCTATTACAGTCGCGCGGGTTTATAGAGATTGTGTTATCATGGTACGTGGTCGGGATACCATGGCCGATATCATTGAATTGGGGATGGTTGATTTTGATGTAATAATGAGGATGGATTTGCTTTATTTATGTTTTGCCAAACTAGAACCATGGGGCTTTAATTTCCTATTGAGTCAGCTATCGAATGGAAAGGGGATAATATGGTGCCAAAAGGTAGAATTATTTATTACCTTAAGGCCACGAAGATGATTAATAAGGGGTGTATTTACCATTTGGTCCGGGTTACGGACACTGATGCTGAGGCACCTACACTTGAGTCCGTGCCAGTTGTGAATGAATTCCCAGATGTCTTTCCAGACGAGCTCCCTGGAATTACACCAAACAGGGAGATTGATTTTGGGATTGATGTGATGCCGACACACATCCTATATCCATTCCACCTTATAGAATGGTACCGACAGAATTAAAGGAGCTGAAGGAACAACTGAAGGATTTGCTAGAGAAGGATTTTATCCGATCTAGCTTGTCGCCTTGGGGCGCACTGTTTCTCTTTGTTAGAAAGAAAGATGGATCGCTACAGATGTGTATTGATTATCGGCAGCTCAACAAAGTCACAATAAAAAATAAGTATCCTCTACCAAGGATAGATGATTTATTTGATCAGTTGCAAGGTTCTATGTACTTCTCCAAGATTGATTTGCGCTCAGGGTATCACCAATTGAAGATCAGGGAGCATGATATTCCAAAAATAGCTTTTAGAACCCGGTATGGGCACTTTGTCCTGGTGATATCTTTCGGGCTAACAAATGCCCCAACAGATTTCATGGATCTTATGAATCGAGTCTTCAAGCTGTTTCTTGACTCCTTTGTGATAGTATTCATTGATGATATTCTTATATATTCACGAGGTCAAGAGGATCACGTCGATCATCTCAAGGCAGTTCTGCAGACTCTTCATCAACATCAATTGTACACAAAATTCTCGAAATGTGAATTTTGGCTTAAATCTATTACATTCCTGGGTCATGTCGTCTCCAGAGAAGAAATTAAGGTCGATCCTCAAAGGATTTCAGCGGTAAAGAATTGTCCTAGACCTACAACTCCAACAGAGATTCGCAGTTTCTTAGCCTTAGCTGGGTATTACAGGAAGTTTGTGGAGGGGTTCTCTACTCTTGCCTCTCCTTTGACTAAATTGACGCATAAAGCGGTTAAGTTCCAATGTCTGATGCTTGTGAAAGGAGCTTCCAGGAGTTGAAATCAAGATTAACTTCGGCACCGGTATTGACTCTACCAGAGGGTGCAGATGGGTTCGTGGTATATTGTGATGTTTCAAGGATCGGGCTTGGGTGTGTGTTTATGCAACACGGTAAGGAATTTTGCGGCCGCAGAACCTCCTGATGGGCATTTTTGTTCGAGATTTTCAGACTTGTATAAATAGAAGAGTTTCACGAAATTAGGTCAAGTTTTGACATCAACAATTACTGTTGCCGTTTTTCTTTGCCTCTTTTGGAAGTTTACTATATGTTGGTGTATTTTACAATATATTTATTATTTTAATCTTACATTATGATTTCAATTAGTCTTTCTTCTTGTTTTTTTTTCAAACCCAAGCATGAGTATCTAGATTTTTACTAGGGTTGTGACCCAACCCTAGTGTGTAAACCTTATGGGTATCTAATTTCGTGCATGTTTATGATTGAGTGTTATTTATCCTAGTTCATGATTTAATTTGTGGAATTAATGGTTGCAAATATTAGTTCATGCCTATTTGACTTAGTCTCTACTTGAGAAAGAGAGACTTAGTCTAGAAAAACTTGGCTAACATGGAATTAGGTCAATCGAGATATTGATTAACCCAATTAAAGGGTTTAACCTAGAGATAGTAATAACACGACTTGAGCTTTTATCAATTGTTTTGTGTAATACCCATTTGGTCTTGAGAAAGCCAAATTGGGCAAAATCACTCTCTGACCGAGAGGTATTGAGTGGGTAATTGGGAGTTGATATCTATAATACACCCCGATCAACAAAACAAGAATTAAGGTCTTTACCCCATTAGGCAAACACCTAGGTAATGATCACAACCCTAGGCCTTTTACCAATTTGAAAACCCTCAAAAACAACTATTCCTAGTCTTCTTTTTATTTTTATTCTGCAATCTTAAGTATAAAATTAGAAATAGAAACACAACCTTTTTGTGGAAGTGCAAATCAAGATAATTCAATCACGCGCATTAAAATATATATCCCCTAACTCCCATCTTATCTCCATGTGGATTCGATCCCAACTCTTAGTTGGGTTACTATAATTGCAAATGACTATTTCATACCTTTTGAGAGGTGTGTATTTGGACGCGATCAGTTGTTGATAATGGAGGAGAGAGAAAGAATAAAGAAAGAAATGTGAAGATTGGAAAATATTGCAGAAAAAAATTAATTTTAGTGTAAAAAACATTGAGGCGAGTGTACTCCACCACACAACACAGATGTGGTTGTGATATTTTAAGGGTAAATTTATTCTACTTTAAAATAGTTCATGGGGAATAGGACCCCCGAAAATTTAAAGCGTGCAGTTATATATATAAAGCAAAACACACTCAGATCTGGACATAAAAATCTATCATTGAAAATATTTTTCGCGCCGGAAAAATGGAGTTCTTGAGATTCCGACGAACCATTTTATGAAATTGTGAAATCAAGGAAGAAGACAAAATGAATAACACCACCTCAAATAAATAAATTTTTTATCGTAATTCCATTCCATTCTAAGTATTTTTATTCTTATAAAATCGAAAAATAATATTTCTAAACTTGTTATATCCCCAACTAAGTGGAGCGTTGAATTGTTAAATAAGGATCAAAATTTATCTCTATTTTTATGCAGCCTGTGACCAAAATAAAAAGAAAGAGAATTAAAAAAAAATGAAATAAATGAAAACGATAATATAATAATAAGAAATACGTATGAAAAAGGGAAAGAAACAGAAGAAAGAATAAAAAAAGTACTAGATATACATGTGGCAGTGCGTGTAGTTCACAACTTGCCAAGAGTTTGATTGTCTAGATTTAAAGTGGTATTTATTTCGTGTGAAAAAAGTTCAGGGGGATAATAGGATCCTCGCAAATATAAGGTGTGTAGTTGAAAATCCGCCTATAGGTTAGGGGGTACTTATGCTTTTCCCATAACTTGAACGAATGCGAAGTTTGAAAAACCTTTTAAAAATTATAGTTTAAAATATGACATCATGGTGGTGTGGCTATAAAATAAAAAATGTAAAGTTACTTGATCCGAATTCAGTAATGTCATTCTTTTAGAACTAACTAAAAGAAAAGTGTTCCACATGTATGAAAACAAAGAGAGTGCTTCTCAACACTACCTTAGATTAGTGTCATGTGTTCATTCATGTTTATTTCCTAAAGTTTGACATTTTTCTCCTTGTTATGTAAGAAAATCAGAGAATTGAAAAGAGAAAAAGAATTTAGTGCGAATCGAAGTCAAACCTATTATTTATTATTTAACTTTTCCCTTATTAGTAATTTAAAAAGTAGATCTGGCAGGCATTCAGATTGAACCCCCTAAATTTTTGTCAAGAAAGTTTTTGTAGTATGCAATTGTGCTGACCCGATGGGTCATTTAGCATTTTAAACCTTAATTCTATGTTTCAAGCCTTCAATATCTTCTTTAGGACTTCCTCAATTTGCATGCGCAGTCCGGATATTTTTTTGGAAGGCTTTTATGTTAAAAATTAATAAAATATGAAATTTTGCTTTAAAAATTTATTTGAGTTGACTTCGGTCAATATTTTGAGCAAATGGACTCGGATACGTATTTTGACAGTTTCGTGGGTCCATATCGTGATTTGGGACCTGTGCGTATGCCCGAAATCGAATTCGGAGGTCCCTAGCATGAGTTATCGCTTTTGTTGAAATTTTGAAGTTTAAAGGCTTACTGAATTTCATGGTTTGACCAATGTTTGACTTAGTTGATACCAGGTCCGTATTTTGGTTCCGGAATACAATATAGGTCCATTACTATATTTATGACTTGTCTACAAAATTTTGGTGAAAAATAAAGTTGGTTTGACGTGATTCGAATGCCTGGTTGTTAAAATAGGAATTCTAAAGCTTCATTGAAAATTTCATTTGATTTGGCGTTCGACTCATAGTTCTTGGCGTTATTTTGGGATCGCGCGAGCAATTTTGTATGATATTTTTGTACTTGTGTGCATGTTTGATTTGGAGCCCCGAGGGCTTGAGTGAGTTTAGGATAGGCCATGGAGTGAGTTTGGACTTAGAAAAGTAATTGGTGTTCTTCAGTTGTGGTGCAGGCCTAAGACCTCGCATTTGCGAGGAGGCAGGCTCACTGTCAGGTTCGCAATTGCGAGCTATTTCCTCGTAATTACAAAGTGGGCTTTGGGGAACTTGGTCGCATTTGCGATCAATTGGGTCGAATTTGCTGTATGGCCTAGTTCGCATTTGCGAACAAATCATCACAAATGTGATGATAGCAGAAATGTTGGGACCTCGCATTTGTGACGAAAATCTCGCATTTGCGGGGTTCGCAATAGCGAATCCCAGGTCGCAATTGCGACATCCGCGCTTGTTCCTTGTAATTTATTTCTTTCTTTGATCATGACATCCATGCTTAGACTAGTTAATTACTAAATGGATCATTCTTTTCCCATTTATGGGCTATCTGTGATAATTGAGTATTGTTTATGAAGTAGAGATTGGTATTGTGGAACTACTGTTGACATAAGACTTGATCTTTCTTATTCTATCTCCCTATTGTTATATGTTCATTGTTACATGGTAAGGGAAAGTGTTAAAGCACGAAGGTGATGCTGTGCCGTATTTGAGAGTTAATGCACGAAGGGTGATGCCGTGCCGTATTTGAGAGATAATGCACGAAGGGTGATTGCCGTACTATTGTTTCATGATGAAATTGAGAGTAAAAGCACGATGGGTGATGACGTGCCGTATTTATCATATTATGGTGAGATTGAGAGTAAAAGCACGAAGGGTGATGCTGTGCTATTATTACTATTTCATGGTGAGGTTGGAGTAAAAGCACGAAAGGTGATGCCGTCCAGTTTTATTCGTTATGTTTTGTTCATTTTGTTGGTTGAAGGTTTATTGACTGATTCTTGTTATCATTCCCTGTTGTAGTTACCGGATCTTGTAACCCTTTCGCATGTCCCCTCTCAGTAGTACTTGCTAAATCTTATTTTCTGTTATATTGTACGTATATTTATGTATGTACAGGTTTAATTACATGGGTCTCCCGTCATAGCCTCGTCACTACCTCGTCGAGGTTAGGATCGACAATTATGGAGTACAATGGGTCAGTTGTACTCATACTACACTCTGTACTTCTTGTACATATTTTGGTACTGGTCCTTGCTGTGCGTGAGGCGTATCCGGTCGGATTGGCATTTGGAGATTCGAGGTAGATTTGCTGGAGTCCGCAGACCTTGAAGTCCCCTTCCATTTCCCCTATTTACTGTTCCTTTCATTCGGAATAATTGTATTTATTTCAGACCCTTTTTGTAAAGACTCTAGAAGTTCGTGAATTTGTGACTCCAGATCCGGGTTGTACTTAGATATTATTGGTATTCACGTCATTTTCGCACTCCGTTTTAGTTTCATTTCGGTTTAATTGGTTTTACTTATTTGAATCGATTAAAATTGGCTTAAAGATTCTCTAACGTTGGCTTGCCTAGCAAGTGAAATGTTAGGTGTAATCACGGTCTCGAAGCTGGGAATTCCAGATCGTGATAAGTTGGTATCATACCACTAGGTTGCCTAGGTCTCACAAGTCACGAGCATGCTTAGTAGAGTCTGGAGGATCGGTACAGAGACGTCTGTACTTATCTTCTAGAGGCTATGAAGTTTAGGAACAAATTTCACTTCTATTCTTCTCTGTCATGCGATTTTATTCTATCATTTCTTATTGAACTCTTCTATTCTTTTCCTCCCCCAGATGGAGAGGCCACGTGCAACATCTTCAGCTGGACAGCAATCGAAGCCCCCAGTGGTAGCTCCTAATAGGAGATAAGGATGAGGCCCATGTCACGCCAGTGGCCGAGGCAGAGGTACAACTCAGCCCAGAGCTCGAGGAGCGACACCACTAGTGGAGCCTCATGTTGATTTTGATGAGGAGGTTCCAGCTCAGACTATACCTATTGGACCAGCTCAGGCCCTGGAGGGGTTCATTACCACCCTAGTACTTCAGGATGCTCTGGTCCATTTGGTGGGCCTTATAGAGAGTGTGGCCCAAGCCGGTACATTTCCTATGGAACCAGTCGTCTCTCAGTCTGGGGGAGGAGCACATACTACTCACACTCCAGAGCAGATGGCTCCCCAGTATAAGACACCAGCAACCCCGCTAGCTGGGGTAGTTCAGCCGGTTATTGCGGCACAGGCCGGTGATAGGCCCACCATGTCTTCTGAGGGATTATTTATATTGTACAAGTTCACAAAGCTCTTGCCAGTTCACTTTAGTGGTGCACCTTCTAAGGACCCGCATGATTATCTTGACATGAGGTGCTGCGGAACATGGGTATAATTGAGATCAATGGGGTCGATTTTGGTATGTTTCAGATGACGGGTTTATCTAAGAGGTGGTGGAGAGATTATATGTTGACCAGACAAGCTGGGTCGCCTGCTCTTACTTGGGACCAATTCTCTCAGCTCTTCCTAGAGAAGTTCCTCCCTATCACATTGAGAGAGGATTACTGCCGGCAGTTCGAGCGTTTACATCAGGCAGTATGGTTGTTACTCAGTACGAGACCCGTTTTGTGGATCTAGCCCATCATGCTATTCTTTTACTTTCTACTGAGAGAGAGAGAGGGTGAAGAGGTTTATTTGATGGACTCTCTCACCCTATCAGGCTTCAAATGGACAAGGAGACTGAGGATGAGATATCTTTTCAGGCGACTGCTAATGTTGCCAGGCGGATCGAGTTGGTTCTTGCATAGGAAAGAGGTTAGGGGTCTGATAAGAGGCCTCGTCATTTCGATGGCTTCATTGCCTCCTCGTCTGGAGGAAAGGGTACTTTTGGTAGAGGACATCCTCCCAGGTCGTATCATTCAGCGCTCCAGGCATCTCACAGTGCTTCAGGTGGTCGCTGCCCTCATATGTCTCATCCCAATCAGCTAGCCTACAGTGCACAACCAACTCCTATTAGTGCACCTCCGCTTCAGAGATTTCAGGGTGGTCACTCAAGTCGACAGGGTCATTTTCAGGGTCAGCAGTCACAATAGCCGAGGTCCTGTTATACTTGTGGTGACCTGAGGCACATTGCTAGATTTTGCCCCCGGGCACCGGGCAGCTCACAACAACAGGGTTCTCGTGCCATGGTTCTGCCACCGGTTGCTTCACTGCCTGCTCATCCAGCTAGAGGCGGGGTCAGGAAGCTAGAGGTGGAGGTCAGGCTATTAGAGGTGGAGGTCAGGGCATTATAGGTGGAGTCTAGCCAGTTAGAGGTCGTCCCCGAGACGTGGTTCAGAGTGGTGGGGCCCAGCCCCGATGTTATGCTTTACCAGCCAGGCCTGAGATTGAGTCATCTGACATTGTTATCACATGTATTGTTCCAGTTTACCATAGAGATGCTTCAGTTCTATTTGATCCGGGCTCTACTTATTCCTACGTGTCATCCTACTTTACTTCATATCTGGTTGTGCATCGTGATTCTTTGAGTGCTCTTGTGTATGTGTCCACACCTGTGAGAGATTATATTGTTGTAGATCGTGTCTATCGTACGTGTGTGGTTAGCTTTTGGAGTCTCGAGACTAGCGTAGATTCTAACTTCTCGATATGGTTGATTTTGATGTCATCTTGGGTATGGATTGGTTGTCACCATATCATGATATATTGGATTGTCACGCCAAGACGCTGACCTTAGCCTTGCCGTGGTTGCCTCGATTAGAGTGGAGGGGGAATCCTAGCCATTCTACCAGCAAGGTTATCTCTTATGTGAAGGCTCGACATATGGTTGAGAAGGGGTGTCTAGCTTATTTGTCTTATGTCCGCGATTCTAGTGTGGAGGTTCCTTTCATGGATTCAGTACAAGTTGTTCGTGAGTATCCAGAGGTGTTTCCTGTAGATATACCAGGGATGCCACTCGACATACCATATGGCCCCGCTAGAGTTGAAAGAATTGAAGGAGAAGTTGCAAGATTTGCTTGATAAGGGCTTCATTACACTGAGTGTCTCGCCCTAGGGTGCGCCTGTGTTGTTCATGAAGAAGAAGGACGGGTCGATGAGGATGTGCATAGATTATCGGCAGTTGAACAAAGTTACCATAAAGAACAAGTATCCATTACCGAGGATTGATGACTTATTTGATCAACTTCAGGGTGACAAGGTGTTTTCGAAGATTGATTTGAGATATGGCTACCATCAGTTGAAGATTAGGGCATCTGATGTCCCTAAGACAAGTTTACGGACTCGATATGGCATTATGAGTTTCTAGTGATGTCATTTGGGCTGACGAATGCCCCATCAACATTCATGGATTTGATGAACCACGTGATCAAGCCCTATTTGAACTGCCTTGTGATTGTGTTTATTGATGATATCTTGATTTACTCCTGCAGTTGAGAGGAGCACGAGCAACATCTTCGGATTGTACTTCAGACTCTGAGAGATAGCCAGTTGTATGCCAAGTTTTCAAAGTGTGAGTTTTTGTTGGACTCGGTCACTTTCTTGGGGCACGTCGTATCGGCAGAGGGCATTTAGGTGGATCCTAAGAAGATCCAATTCAGGGCTGGCCTAGGCCCACTTCAGCTATGGAGATCCGGAGTTTCCTAGGTTTGGCGGTTTATTACCGTCAATTTGTGGAGGTGTTTTCATCTATAGCAACCCCATTGACTAGGTTGACCCAGAAGGGTGCCCCGTTCATATGGCCATACGAATGTGGGGCGAGCTTTCAAAAGCTCAAGACTGCTTTGACTATGACGTCGGTGTTGGTGTTGCCCACAAGTTCAGGATCTTACACGGTGTATTGTGATGCCTCTCGTATTAGGCTCAGTGCAGTATTGATGCAGGATGGCAGGGTGATCGAATATGCGTCGCGACAATTGAAGGTTCATGAGAAGAATTACCATGTTCATGACTTAAAGTTGGCAGCCATTGTTCATGCGCTGAAGATTTGGAGGCACAGTCTTTACGACGTGTCGTGCGAGGTATTCACGGATCACCAGAGTCTACAGTATTTGTTCAAACAAAAGGATCTCAATTGGAGGCATATGAGTGATAAGTTGGTATTTTACCAACTTATCTTGTCTTTAAGCTTAGATTTTTGCTATGTTTGAGTGATAAAATCATGTGTTTAATGTCGTTTACTTCTATTTTATAGGTTCTTTGTGATTTTGAAGCGATCATGAAGAAACCAAGAGAAAACGAGTCAAAAAGACGTTGAAAAGAAGAAATCTGGAAAATGGCCTCAAATGTCGCAGTTGCGACATCAATGTGGCAAATGCGAAGATAGCAGAGGTCACAATTGCGATGGAGGAAACATTAATGCAAAGTCAATCAAAGTCAAGCAGTGTTCACAAATGCGATATTAGGGTCGAAAATGCAAAGTCAACTATTCCAGTTAACGTTCGCAAATGCAAAATGAGGGTTGAAAATGCGAAGTCAAACCAGACAGTCAACCTTCGCCAGTGCGAAGACCTTCATCGCAAATGCAAAACCAAGTGCACAGTTCTTAGTTCGCAATTGCGAACATCGAGATCACAAATGGGATGTTCAGCAGTGATGTCAGGGTTCGCAGTTACGAACTGATATTCACAATTGCGAATGTCGTGCTTCAGTTTTGAGCACTTATGCCATTTCACATTTTTTTATCCCAAAACCCTTTAATACACGACCTAGCTCATTTGTAAAATATCTTTGGCATCTTTGGCAGCTTTGGACATATCTTGACAAGAGAAACAAGTTTGGAGCTAGGGTTCTTGCACACACACTTGGGTCTTGAAGATTTGAAGCTTTTGGATGAGAATTTCTTACTCATTTGTGCTAATTTCTTCATTTCCTTCCTTTTTATTGAATATCTAAGTGTGTAGTATTTTTTCCAACACTTAAATCTTGTTTATGTGAATATTCATATTTAAAGTTTGGATTAAATATCTTGTTGTGCTTATGTATTGAATGATTTTTATTTATTATGAAATGAGTTATTATTTCTTTAATTATTCTTGTTCTTTAATATTTCCAAAAGGGTTTAGCTAACCCTAGGACTTCCCTATTACTTCAAATTAATCTTGGGAAAGATAATTTGGGCGTGGAAAAGAACAAGAATTTTAGGCATTAATCCTCACTTTATAGATTCTACCTAGGGATATGATTGAACTACTTGTAGCCATATTCGGGTGTGCTTAATCGCTTAATTAGTTTAGGGATAATTCAATTAGGAAGTCTTGTTAGTCTTCAGAAGAAGCTAATATAGTATTATTACTTGAGGCTAATTAAAATGAATTCGCTTATATTTGTAAGATCGTGAAATATATTGGATCGTTACTTGAGTGTAATTCCCATTGCATCTATGCTTGTAGCCATTGATAATTTTACTTGATTTCTAGGTTAGTATTGTATTTTTCCATTTAGCTATAATATTTTCTCAAAACTCTTTTAAGTGTTTGTCTTAGCATAATAAGTGATAAATCTCTTACACACCTAATCGCCTACATATTGTTCTCTGTGAGATTCGACCCCGACTCATAGTTGAATAAATTATATTGCATGCGACCGTGTCCATTTACTAGTAGCGGATTTGGACATCAAAATTGGCACTGTTGCCAGGGAACAATTAGGCGTATTTAGGTTGTTTGAGAAATAAGCGTAAGTACTTTGGTTCAAACTTGTGAATATTTGTGTAATTATTTTTCTTATCTTTGTTTATTTTTCTTGTTTGTTCCTTATTAATTTTCTTAGTTTCGAAAAATGGCATCATGTAATGAAAATTGGTCGGATGGTAGTTGTTCATACTTTGATGAACCTTGTCTTTATTGTGGAGGACCACACTCATGGCAAAATTATTTAAATTCTCCTGGGGCGGATTGTGCGCACAATCTCAAACCCATGAGTGGAGTATTTGTGATAAGTGTGATAGTCAATATGGCCATTGGGATAATTGTGCTTATGTATCATTCCCTTCCCCGATCCCCCGATATGATGATTCTACTTTTTGTGATGAAAATTATAGGGATATGGAAGTGGAAGAAGTTGAGCATGGTCAAAATGGAGAGTTCAAGATCATGGTGGAATGCCTACTTGAAGGAGGAAACAATGAGCAAAAAGACTTGGAGGAACTTTTGGAAACGAGTCTCCAAAATTATTTGGCACTTGAAAGGTTGAACTTACAAATGGGAGAAATGCCTGAAGCTTTAGAGTTCCAAAAAGCCTCAGAAGTGAATGATAGCCAAGAACCTTCCTTAGATGCCGAAACCGAAAATCCTTCTTTGGCACTTGATCAAAACCAAGAAGAACTCCCAAATGTCCAAAATGAGAGGATGGTGCTCATGTTGGAGGCCATTCTTGAAAATGAGAAGAAGCAAAACTTGGCACTCGAGGATTAAAACAAGTCTTGACTCAAAATGATGAGAATATCCGCACTTTGAAAGATCAAATGAAAATATTGGTTGAGGCTCACTATGTCCACCAACTTGAGAGTGTGGAAAGAGATCAAGAAGAGTCCAACTTCGAGGAAGAAAGTGAGCTTTATTTTGAGTAATCAAGAATTGAACATCCACCAACCGAATTCTTACTTGTTGGTGATGCCAAGAAAAATATGGAATTTACAGTTAACAAAAAAATTTGAATATGTGGTTGAGATTGACTCTAGTATGGGGGAAAAAGAAAATGTCAAAATTCGGGAAGAATTGCAATTTGAAGGATTGAGGTCGCATTCCAAACATTTTTCAACTTTGGATTGCATGGTGATACAGGAATTGAGCCGTGCGAATCCATATGGAAGTGCAAAGAAGAAAAACAAAATCCATACATTTTGCAATTTGCATATTCAAGAACTCAAAATGACATTCCTCAAAAGAAAGCCAATACATGCAAATGAAGAAATTAAAGTTTGGCTTGATCATCTATTTACCATCCCCCATTGCTCGTGGTCACAAGGTTGATTTCAATTTAGGTGCCCAATTCATATCTTCCAAGTGGCGAGAAAAGTGGTAAAGTTGATTCGCATCGTGCCACGACGTTAAATGCGGCGCTTGGTAGGAGGCAACCCTTCTTTTTCAAGATTTTAAGTCATTATTAAATTTTTTTTAGAATAAATTAGTATATTATTTTGACTAATCTGCCAAGTTATAGAATATTTGGACTTGATTTGAGCAGGTTGGGGTGGTTTAGACAACCCAAACCAGTAGCTGAACACAATTGCAGACCAGGCCTCATTGTTCGCATTTGCGAACTTGGAACCTATCGCAAAATCGAAGAAAGGGTTGCATTTGCGACCTCTACTGGATTTTTGAAGTTCTCAATTGTGAAGAGAGGGTCGCAAATGCAGCGTCAGAGGCCTTAAATGGGTAACTTTGTTTCATTTTGAACAAAAGTTAGAAAATTTTGGGTTCTTATTAAAATAAATGACCTTCATCTTCCTCACTCTCCTAACTCTCAAGCCCCCTCATTTTCACTCCTAAGTGCAAGCATCAAGTTATGAAGGCTTAATCTTTGGGCTCTTTATGTTCTATTGCATCATGCTCTTCTTATTCTCTCCTTTATCTCTCAACAACTAGGTTTCAACTGGGTTATTTTCTTTTGTTAGAAATTGTTTGAAAAATGTTCAAATTATGTGTTGATTTCTGGGTGAGGTTGGTTGAGAATGTGAGCTTATTTATTTGCTGTAAAAATGGGGAAGTCTGAGTACTCATGGCCTTGTTAAAATAGGAGTGATTTTATGTGCTTAATATATGTTCGATGAAAGGCCCGATTGAAATTCTCAGCCGAATCATTGAAACTTTTTTCAATTCGTGGTTGTGTTTGAGGTCTATTGCATGATTTTGTGCTTAAAAACTAATTGGGTTCTCTAAAAGTATGATTTTATGAAAACGTTTTGGAGTTTGGGACTGTATTGTGAGATAAGATGGATGGGGATGATAAGATTGCACTTGCTATGGGCTCTTCGCATTTGCGAGTATAACGACCCGACTGGTCATTTTGAGAATTTAAGTTCCATTCGGCGGAATTTGATCTTTAGCAGCTTCGTATGGTGATTTTGGACTTCGGCGTGCGTCCGGATTTGGTTATGGAGATCTGTAGGGTGAATTGAAGCATTTCGGCGAAAGTTGAAATTTGGAAAGTGGAGAGGTTTGACTAATAGCTGACTTTAGTGATATCAAGGTTAGAATGTGATTCCGAGTGTTGGAACAACTCCGTTATGTTATTTGGGACTTGTCCACCAAATTTGACGTCATTCCGGGTTGGTTTGATAGGTTCCGCCAAGAGTTTTAGAAGTTGGAAGATTTGGAAGTTCATAAGTTCGATTGATGGTGCCATTCATAGTTTCGTCATTGTTTGATGTGATTTGGGGCCTCAATTGGGTCAGTGTTAGATTATTGAACTTGTTGGTATGCTTGCACGGAGTTCCGAGGGCCCGGGCGTGTTCCAGTCGAGTTCAGATGTATTTCATAGTTTTGATTAGGTATGTTTCTAGTGTCTCGCACCTACGACGCTTTGGAGCGCAGGTGCGGATCCACTTCTACGTGATCCTGGTCGCTTCTACGATCTTTGAGGTGTGCGAATGCTGGCACGCAGGTGTGACGGTCGCTTCTGCAGTTCGGTGATCGCATCTGCAAAGAAGTCTGCTTCTACGCTCCTATCATCACTTCTGCGGCGCCGCAGGTGTGGCTATGTCGTCCGCAGATGCAGACCTTGGCATGGTATGTTAAGTTCGCAAGTGCGAAGTCTTTCTCGCAAATGCAATCGCGCAGGCGCGAATCCCTGTCTGCAGATGCGGAAATCCTGGCAGAATCATTTAAGTTGAGGGTTTGGCAATTTTCTTCATATTTTGAGTTTTAGACTTCGGTGTTGGGGGCTTCCTTGTGGGGTTTTCAAGAAAAACGATTGGGTAAGTGTCCTTTACCTAGAATTTAATATATTCCATGATTTTATCTTCATTTGTTTCATTTAATTTGCGTTTTGAGTTGAGGAAAATGGTGGTTTTGAAGAAAGTTTTCAAAATGAAAAATCATGATTAGAGGGACGAAATAGTATCGGAATTTGATAATTTTAGTATAGTTGAACTCGTATAGGAATGAGTGTTCGGGTTTGGTGAAAGTTGTCGGGTTTCGAGACGCGGGACCCATGGTCAACTTTTAGGATCGATTTTTAGATTTTGATAAAGATTGAGGCTTTATGATCCGCAATAGTTTCATATGAGTTTTATTTGTGACTTGAAGTTATTTTGATTAGATTTCAGTCGTCTGGAGGTCATTTCACCCGAGAAGTTCATTTAGAGTATCAATTTGTCTTCTTTGAGGTAAGTATCTTGCCTAACCTTGTGTTGGGGAACTACCCCTTAGAATTTGAGTTTTCTATGTTGATTGTAGTCCGTGCATGTGAGATGACGAGTACGTGCTCAGACTTATTTGTGGAAATTGGCCTCTTAGAGTCCCTAGGTCCTTGTATTCATTGAATATGCAATTGTTCTTGTTATGATTACGTTCCTTAATTACTAGTTTCACCTTTACTTGCTTAATTAGAATCAATTGCTTCATGATCCACTCTTATTGTTATTTGATTCATATGTGCCTTAATTGAGGTTGCTATTTCTTCCATTGCCATGTTATCTTTTCCCTAACTGCTTATCCTTAATTGAAGTTGTAGTTATCCCTTTTGTAAATGTTCTCCCTTAATTGAGGTTATGGTGATCTTCTCGCTGCCTACCTTTATTTGAATTGGCCGTATCTCTCCTGTAATTGTCCAAACATAGATTAGAAGTCCTATGCCTTAGTGGACTTGCCCTGATTTGGAATTATTTGACTCGTGTTAGTTTCTTGGTTGTAAAACCGTACATTATGGGACTACTGTTACATATTATTTTCTTTCCCGGTGAGCTGTTCTTATTATGCCTAGTATTCCTTATTATGGTTATTCTTTGTGAGCTAGTTCTACCGTTTCTTGTGATGAAGGTTCTTGAGTTGATTTACTTACCGCACACTGTATTATTGTCATTGTTGCTGTTGTATTTATTATTGTGATGCACGAGGTTTCTGCCGTGTAGTTGTTGTTATGGAGTTGCACGAGGTTTATGCTGTGCTATTGTTACTATTGATATTTGCACATGAGGCGTGAAAAGGCGGGATATATCTATGTGGGTTGCACATGTGGTGAGACAAGGTGGGAACATGATTATGCACGTGTGGTGAGAAAAGTTTACTTTACTATTGCACACGTGGTGAGACAGGGTGGGCTATTTCAGGGATTGAGTTGTGATGCATTGTGATGGCCTGGGGGCATTGTTTTTGTTGATATTTGTGTAGTAGTATACTACCTATGTGAGCTTTATCTTGTGGAAGTTTTGAGAAAATATTCTACGTGTTATCCATTCCTTTTTATTATGCTTATTAGGTAGTTGAATTATGTTAGGACACTTGCACAAGCATGCACGTAGTTAAACACTCTTATCGGTTAAGGGGTTTCCCTAGTATTGTTGAGTATAGATGCATGCCCTTGTTTACTTGTCTACTATGTGAGAATGACTCTATTTTGCACGTGATTCATCCGTGCATTTATTAACTAAGATGAGGGCACATGATGCCAAAAGTTAGGGTTCAGGTATTGGGACCCGTGAGTTGTGATTAGCCCCAGGTTTGGTACCTCGTGGAGTTTATTGACTATAACCTAATATGAAAACGGTTGTTGTTGTTGAGTTATTACTTATCCTTTCTGTATCTGTGATTTCAAATTTTGGATTTGTTTCCGTTCATCCTCATGTGTCATTATTTGGGGTATTTTGCTGATACTTATTATCTTCCTTTCTTATTGCAATTACTATATTGTTAGCCATACCGCGTAGTCTTCATGTAGATATCATACTTTGTTGTTCCTATACTCATATTTGTTTAGGTTGTTTAGTCTAGTAGGTGTCTTGGCTGTTGTTCATCATTACTCCACTGAGGTTAGTATTGATACTTGCTGGGTACCACTATGGTGTACTCATACTTTACTTCAGCACATTTTTGTGCAGATCTAGGTATTGCAAAGTCGGTTTATTATCGCTAGCAGCCCGGATTGTTGCTGTAGAGACTCAAGGTAAACCTACTGCTGCATTCCCAGGCTTTAGAGTCACTGTCCTATTTTGTATTCGCACTGTTTTTACTTATTTCCAAACAGTCGTATTTAGAAGTTGTAGTAAACTCTGCAGAGCTTATGACTTGTACCACCGATTTTGGGGAAATTGTAAAATGTATAGAGAATTTTATTTTCAGAAATTATTAGATGTTATTTATTATTGTTGTTATTCTGTAAATGTTTGGTTTACCTAGTCCTTAAGACTAGGTTCCATCACAATACCCAACGGAGTGGAAATTGGGTCGTGACAAGTTGGTATCAGAGCTTTAGGTTCATAGGTGCTACGAGTGATAAACGAGTTTAGTAGAGTCTTGAGGATCAGTTCGGAGATGTCTGTATTTATCTTCGAGAGGCTACGAAACTATTAGGACAATTTCACTTCCTTCATTCCTATCGTGCAAGTTCATTGATTTTGAAGTTTGAACTTTTATCATTCCATTCTCTCACAGATGGTGAGGACACGAGTTGCAGTTCCTGATGACGTTACTCCCGGAGCATATGTCTTTAGGGGTAGAGGCAGAGGAGGCCGACGATAATCACGTACCGAAACTAGGGAACCTACCATAGTAGCATTTGAGGAGCCGCCAGTAGTTCTAGTTGGGGGGCAGGTACCGGAGGAGCCTTCTGTTACCCCCGGGCTTCAGGAGACCTTATCACAGTTCCTGAGTATTCTTGGTACATTGAATCAGGCGGGGTTGATTCCGGGTGCACCAGCTACTTCACAAACTAGGGGAGGAGCTCAGACTCCCGTCACCCAGAATCTAGAGCAACGAGTTCATGTTGGTCAGGTTCCAGGTATCATGACGACACAACTTGTGGTCCCAGTTCAGCCCGTAGTTAGAGCAACAACATCCAAGGAAGAACAACTTAGACTTGAGAGGTACAAGAACTACCACCCTCCTACCATCAGTAGATTGGCGACAAATGATTCCCAGGGTTTCCTGAAGAAGTGTCATCGCATCCTTCACAATATGGGTATTGTGTAGACGACCGGGGTTGCTTTTGTTACGTTTTAGCTCAGGGAGCAACTAATTTGTAGTGGCGGGCGTACGAGTTGGGTCGCCTGCCAAGGGAGCTTCACTTTCATGGGTTCAGTTTGTAGAGATGTTCCTGATAGAGTTTGTACCTCAGTCCCTTCGAGATGCATGGCGCGGGGAGTTTGAGCAGCTGTGCTAGGGCACTATGTCAGTATTAGAGTTGCCATCAGATTCAGTGATTTGGCCAGGCATGCACCTGCCTTGTTCGCTACAGTTAGAGAGCGTGTGCGTAGATTCATTGAGGGGCTCAGGCATGATATTCGGTTCAGCATGGCTCTGGAGTTGGAGTAAGATGTTTCATTTCAGCAGGTGGTAGGGATCGCTCGTCGAGTAGAGGGCATGTTGGATCAGGAGAGAGAGGACAGGCGGGGCCATGAGAGAGAGGACATGCGAGGTCAGGAAAGAGAATATAGGGAAACGAGGAGGCCTCATAGGCCGGAGAGATCTACTGGTCTTTATTTTGGAGGCAGGGTACGACATCGTAGAGGTTTTGTGGGTCAGCCAGTTCAGTTTGCACTTCAGGCTTCACACGGTGTTTCAGGTACTCATAGGTCTCAGGGTACTCGTACTGCACAGTTTCCACAACCACGTCAGTAGAGAGGTTGCTTTGAGTGTGGATATACCAGTCACTTGGTGAGAGGTTGTCCCAGACTCTGAACAGATGTGTCACTGTAGGGTATTCAGGCGAGTAGGGGGCGCCCAAGAAGGGGAGGCCCGACCCATTGATGTGTTTCATATAGTAGACTGGAGGCCGTTATTCCATATAATGTTATACATGTATGTTTTTGATTTGTTACAGAGGGGAACCATTCGTATTTCGTTTTAGTTCTGCTTATCGGGACGATTCCCTTATTTGTTGTTTCATTTATGGGTGAGTTTCATGGTTTGCACTCTGTCTAGGTGTTTGCCCATGTTGGGAGATTCTACGAGTGGTAGCCCGTGTTTATCGTTGTTTTTATTCATCATTGAGAGTGGTAAGATTGGAAGTGAGTCCCTGTTGTTCATTATGGTAGGTTTTGGTGTGATTCCTGAGTATTCTTGGTTACGATTTGTGATTTGGTACTTTACCGGGGTGACAATTCAGTAAGTGTTGTGATTTTATTGGCAGAACTGAGTTAGTGGAAAATTTCAATTAGTATGATGTATATTTGACATGTGATTTATAGTTGAGGGTGAGACTCTCGCGAATTCATGTGATTTGATATGTTGAGCTGGCCACGTGCCGCGATGGAGAGTTATACCTGGATGAGATCCTTATGATTGTTCATGTACTTTGATTTTTCCTATTTAAATTGATTCGTAGCATGGTACTGATAGAGAGTTGTGCCTGTCGAGCTTGTTTGATATTTCCCTTATGTGCTTCTTTTTATATATTCAGTCATTTAGTTATGTGCTTCTTGAGTTTTAGCTTATGGGTTGTGTGCCTGATGGTTTTAGTTGTGACTTGTAGATTCGGGTGTATAGTTGTGAGGTCTTCGTGGTTCTTGCATCATCATTGGTGCTATGGAGGTTTGAATTGGGTTCCTATCAGATATGAGGCTAATTACCGGCACTGGTTTTGCTTACGGGCAGCTATTGTGATCAGAAATGTTATTTTGGGCCTATATGTGGTGTGTCATGTTGAATAGTCGTACCTTGTGGATGTAGGCATGAGTTGTTGCAGCTGGTTGAGACGGGTATGGATTTAGAATCGGGTCTTTTGGAAATGAATGAGAGGTGATAATTTTGGCTGTGAGGCTTACTAGTATTGGTAGAAAGAGTAAATTACAGTTGAAATGGTGTCGTCTGGCTTATAAGGCTGGCAGGTGGGCCGGGCCTGACCGGGGACCGGACCGGGCCCGCGGCCCATGTGGGCTTGTGGGCTAAACGGGTCGGCCCGTGACGGGTCCGGTCTAGGCGGGCCTGTGAGCCATATGGGGTGAGCCTGGGGGTAGGGCCCGTGAGCCCGGGCCCATTTAGCCCGGGACCGGCAGGCGGGCCTGGGCCGGTTCAACCGGGCCTTACGGCTTTTTTTTATTTAAAAAATGTCCAACGGTCAGAATTTTAAAATCTAGCCGTTGGCCCTTTAATTTTAGCCGTTTGGCATTTTTAAAAATAGCCATTTGGCCCTCAAACTTTATTTTAATCCCAAACTTTTTATAATTATACTTTTTCCCTATTCTCAACTATAAATACCCCCTCATTCTTTCATTTTTACTCACAAAATCATCAATCTCTCTCTAATTTTCTTCTATAATTCCTTACTTTATTATTGCAATTTGTGAAAAATTGTGAAGTTGGTGAATTAAAGTATTCAAGTCTTCAACATTATACAATTTTCAAGAAGTTGTTCGTCAATTCGGTAAACTCGTTCTAACTCTTAAGTTTTAATATTATAGTTTTGTTTGTTTAATTTGTTTCCCTTATAGTTAATATGGACTTTTCTTTGAAACAAATGTTTCGTGGTAAGGGAAAAGCTAAAATTGGTGAATCTAGTAGGCAAGCTACTACTACTCCTCCGACCCCGGCTCCCCGAGCTAGACCTGTTACCCGTCCTCCTCCACCTGTTATTCTTGATAGTGATAACCCTTATTTTCAATTTACCGATAGTCAATTTATACATGATCTTACACCAGGTTCACAATTAAATGATGAATACATGAATTCTCTTTATGGTATTCCAGAGGAAAATGTTGATTTAGATGAAACGCAACCGGATTTAGATAATACACCTACTAGTCCTGTTGCTAACCAAACTGATAATAATCCAAATGATGCCTCGGATTACCATATAGTTTTTCCTCTAACCCTCACTTTGTCCATTATATTAGAAGAATTTATAATCCTACTTATAAAGGATGGCCTCGCACAACCGTAAAGGCTGATATTTATAAATATAAACATGAATATGAACAATATTTGCGTTATTTATTTACTCATATTAGTAATCGTGTTTCTATTACTACTGATATTGGTAGGAGTGGTAATGACTGTGATTATCTTACTGTTACCACTCATTGGATTGATGAGGAATGGATAATGCAAAAGCGCATTATTGCTTATAGAATAATTACTTCAAGTCACACATGTAAGTTTATTGCTAAGGCCGTTGCAGCTACTTGTAGATATTTTTGCATTAGAGATAAAATAATGTCAGTTTCAATAGATAATGCTTCTAGTAACACTAATGCTATANTCACTTTGTCCATTATATTAGAAGAATTTATAATCCTACTTATAAAGGATGGCCTCGCACAACCGTAAAGGCTGATATTTATAAATATAAACATGAATATGAACAATATTTGCGTTATTTATTTACTCATATTAGTAATCGTGTTTCTATTACTACTGATATTGGTAGGAGTGGTAATGACTGTGATTATCTTACTGTTACCACTCATTGGATTGATGAGGACTGGATAATGCAAAAACGCATTATTGCTTATAGAATAATTACTTCAAGTCACACATGTAAGTTTATTGCTAAGGCCGTTGCAGCTACTTGTAGATATTTTTGCATTAGAGATAAAATAATGTCAGTTTCAATAGATAATGCTTCTAGTAACACTTATGCTATAGGTTTTCTTACAAATACACTAAGTCCTGCATTTAGTAATATTTTTCATGTTAGATGTATTTTTCATATTTACCATTTAATCGTCGGTGATGGCCTGAAAACTTTAAATGTTGAAATTGCAAAGGTTAAATTCACTCTTCATTGGCTTTTTTATTCAAACCGTAGAAGTAGAGTTAGAGAATATTATAAAAAATGTGATGAATTTGGCCTTAGAGAAAGAAAGGTTCCTAAACCTTGTCCGACTAGATGAAATTACTGGTATGGAAGTTTAGTTGTTACATATGAATATAGAAACCCAATAAGTGCAACATATAATGCTCGTGTAGGTGGTGGTGGTGATGATGATGATGATGATGATGATGAGCACCTTCCAAATCAATATTGGGCTAATGTTAAAACTCTTCTAGATTTTTTAGAACATTTTCATGTTGCTACAAATGAATTATCTGGGCAATATTATGCTACTATTTCTAACTGTATAGTTTATATTTCATCACTTGCAGAATTATTTACTCAATTTTCAGAGGGCGGGATAGTTTACCAATGTGCTATTGATGATATAAAAGATAAGTTTAAAAAATATTTTCCCTATCCCCCCTATTTATGGTGTTGCAGCCATGTTAAATCCTACCATGAAATTAGGAGGTCCTCATTATTGGTATACTCAAATTTATAATGCTTTCAACTGAGGAATATGATATACTTATAGATGAAAAAGCCTCAATTAAAATAAATGCTCAAACAATTTATAATGCTTATCAAGTTGCATTAGATCATGCTAGACCAAATGTTCCAACTCCTACCTCGTCTAGCTCGCAGTCATCTAAAAGATCTGCGGGACTAAAATCACTTAGTTCTTGGACGGGGTTCAGGGGTTCTCAAGGTGATAATATTAGTGATAGTTCACAACTAAATGAGCTTCAAGTTTATTTGTCGCAGGGACTTGAAACAGAGAATCCCGACGGCACCTTCAATGTTTTGGAATGGTGGAAGGACAAAGAAAAACACTATCCGGTTCTTTCAAGGATGGCTCGAGATATCTTAAGTATTCAAGCTTCAACAGTGGCATCGAAGAGCGCTTTTAGTCAAGCGAGACTTCAAATCGGTGATCATAGAGCATCTATGAGGGAGATCTTGGAAAAATCAGTACTCTTCAGATATTGGATCCATTCAGAAAGAAGAAATTTTGGACTACTTGAGTCACAACCGGAGATAGACGAAGCTTATGAAGAAATTCTAGCAGAACTTGCGGAGGATGCTGCTTCGCCCGGAAGCGGTGATGAACAAGCTTCTTTTCCGCCACCACCAACGGAAATTCCTCCAAACCTTGAAGGATTTATGAAATTTGTTAGAGATAATATGTAGATTAATATGTAACTTGTATTTTTTCACATCTTGATTAGTTTCTTTTCCTTTTAATGGTGGTATTAGTACCTTGTTGTGCTCATTCCATTTAGGGTAGGAAGACTAAGAAAGATATTTTTATTTTTTAAATGTCATATTAATAAAAATTATAAGACATTTCCTTAAATATTTGTTTACATTTTTTTGTGTGTTTAAACTTGAATTACAAGACATAAGTCATATTTATATAATATAATTTACAATAAATTACCTTAGATAATATAATATAATTATATAAATTTTTTTTAAAAAAATAGCCAACAGCTATAATTTCAAAAACTAGCCGTTTGGATTTTTTAGTGCAAGTTTGAATATCTCTTTACTATTTTTGTGTTTTAAATTTGAATTACAAGATTTATGTCTCAAGATTTACAAGAAATTGCCTTAGATAAATTTTTTTTTTAAAAAAATAGCTCGGATCGTTTAGGCCCGTTTGGGACCGTGGGCATGGCCCACTTAGCCCGGGCCCATGTGGGCTTAGGCCCACAGTGATCTAGTTCCACCCATTAGGACTGTTTGGCCCGGGACCATTTGGCCCGGGCCCGCCTGACCCAAGCCCGCTAGACACAGACCCGTTTGGCTCAGGCCCGACCCAGATTACACCATTATGGCTTATGTAGATTGGGGCGACGTGGGATCACCCGCGGGTGTATGTTGGAGTTATGCATTCAGCGATTTGAATATTTCAAGGCGATTCTTGGCATGTTCGAGGATGAATGTTTGTTTTAAGAGGGGAAGAATGTAACGACCAGACCGACCGATCGTTATGAGAAGTTAAGTTTCGTTCGGCGGTATTTGATCTTGAGCATATTTGTATGGTGATTTTGGACTTAGGCATGCGTCCGTATTTGGTTTTGGAAGTCCGTAGTGTGAATTGAAGCATTTCGGTGAAAGTTGAAGTTTGGAAAGTGGAGAGGTTTGACCAATAGTTGAATTTGGTGATATGCGATTTCGAGAGTTGGAACACCTCCGTTATGTTATTTGGGACTTGTCTGCAAAATTTGACATCATTTCTGGTTGGTTTGATAGGTTTCGACACGAGTTTTAGAAGTTGGAAGATTTGAAAGTTCATAAGTTTGATTCATGGTGCGATTTATAGTTTCGTCGTTGTTTGATGTGATTTAAGATCTCGAGCGGGTTAGTGTTAGGTTATTGAACTTTTTGGTATGCTTGGATGGGGTTTCGGGGGCCCCGGGCGTGTTCCGATCGAGTATAGATGTTTTTCATAGTTTTGCTCAGGTCTGTTTCTGGTGTCTCGCACTTGCAACGCTTTGGAGCGCAGGTGCGGCTCCTCTTCTGCGTGAGCCTGGTTGATTCTATGATCTTTGAGGTCTGGGAGCTAGCCCGCTTCTGCGTCTGCTGGCACGCAGGTGCGACGGCCGCTTCTGCGGTTCTGTGATTGCATTTGCGAAGGATATGCTTTTGCGCCCCTATCATCGCTTCTGCGACGCTGCATGTGCGGCTATGTCGTCCACCGATGCGGACCTGGGCCTGGTAAGTTAAGTTTGCAGGTGCGAAGTCTTTCTTGCAAATGCGTTCGTGCATATGCGAATCCTTGTCTGCAGATGCAGAAATCCAGGCAGAATCATTTAAGTAGAGGTTTTGGCCATTTTCTTCATATTTTGAGTTTTAGACTTCTGTTTTGGGAGCTTCCTTGTGGGGTTTTCAAGCAAAACGATTGGGTAAGTTTTCTTCATCTAGAATTTAATATATTTCATGATTTTGTCTTCATTTTTTTCATTTAATTTGTGTTTTGAGTTAAGGAAAATGGTGGTTTTGAAGGAAGTTTTCAAAATGAAAAATCATTCTTTGAGGGACGAAATGGTACCGGAATTTGATAATCTTATGTATGGTTGAACATGTATCGGAATGAGTGTCCGGATTTTTTGAAATTTGTCGGGTTCTGAGGTGCGGGCCCAGGGGTCGACTTTTGGGATCGATTTTTAGATTTTGATAAAGATTGGGATTTATGATCCGGAAAAGTTTCTTATGAGTTTTATTTGTGACTTGAAGTTATTTTGATTAGATTTCAGTCGTCTGGAGGTCATTTCACCCGAGAAGTTCATTTAGAGTATCAGTTTGTCTTCTTTGAGGTAAGTATCTTGCCTAACCTTGTGTGGGGGAACTACCCCTTATGATTTGAGTCTTCTATGTTGATTGTAGTCCGTGCACGCGAAGTGACGAGTACGTGCTCGGACTTATTTGTGGAAATTGTCCTCTTAGAGTCCCTAGGTCCTTGTATTCATTGGATATGCAGTTGTTCTTGTTATGATTACGTTCCTTAATTACTAGTTTCACCTTTACCTGCTTAATTAGAATCAATTGCTTCATGATCCACTCTTATTGTTATTTGATTCATATGTGCCTTAATTGAGACTGTTATTTCTTCCATTTCCATGTTATATTTTCCCTAACTGCTTATCCTTAATTGAAGTTGTAGTTATCCCTTTTGTAAATGTTCTCCCTTAATTGAGGTTATGGTGATCTTCTCGCTGCCTACCTTTATTTGAATTGTCCGTATCTCTCCCATAATTGTCCAAACATATATTAGAAGTACTATGCCTTAGTGGACTTACCCTTATTTGGAATTATTTGACTCGTGTTAGTTTCTTGGTTGTAGAACCGTACATTGTGGGACTATTGTTACATATTATTTTCTTCCATGTTGAGCTGTTCTTATTATGCCTAGTATTCCTTATTATGGTTATACTTTGTGAACTAGTTCTACCATTTCTTGTGATCGAAGGTTCTTGAGTTGATTTACTTACCGTACTCTGTATTATTGTCATTGTTGTTGTTGTACTTGTTATTATTGTGATGCACAAGGTTTCTACCATGCGGTTGTTGTTATGGGGTTGCACGAGGTTTCTGCCGTGCTGTTATTACTATTGATATTTGCACATGCGGCGTGATAAGGCGGGATATATATATGTGGGTTTCACATGTGGCGAGATAAGGTGGGAACATAATTATGCACGTGTGGCGAGACAAGGCAGGCGTTTACTTTACTATTGCACACATGGAGAGACAAGGTGGGCTATGTCAGGGATTGAGTTGTGATGCATTGTGATGGCCTGGGGGCATTCTTGTTGTTGATATTTGTGTAATAGTACACTTACCTGTATGATCATTATCTTGTGGAAGTTGTGAGAAAACATTCTACCTGGTGTCCGTTCCTTTTTATTATGCTTATTAGCTGGTTGAACTATGTTAGGACACTTGCACAATCATACACGTAGTTAAACACTCTTATCGGTTAAGGGGTTTCCCTGGTATTGTTGAGTATATATGCATATCCTTGTTTACTTGTCTTCTATGTGAGAATGACTCTATTTCATGTGAGTCGTCCGTGCAGTTATTAGTTGAGATGAGGGCACAGGATGCCAAAAGTTAGGGTTCAGGTATTGGGACCCATGAGTTGTGATTAGCCCGAGGTTCGGTACCTCGTGGAGTCGATTTACTAAAACCTAATGTGAAAATGGTCGTTGTTGTTGAGTTATTACTTGGACTTTCTGTATCTGTGATTTCGTATTTTGGATTTGTTTTCGTTCATCCTCTTGTGTCATTATTTGGGGTATTTCGCAGATACTTATTGTCTTCCTTTCTTATTGCAATTACTGTATTGTTAGCCATACCGCGTTGTTTTCATGTAGATATCATACTCTGTTGTTCCTATACTCATATTTGTTCTAGTTATTTAGTCCATGTAGGTGTCTTGACTGTTCCTCGCCACTACTCCACCGAGGTTAGTCTTGATACTTGCTGGGTACCGCTATGGTGTCTCATACTACACTCCTACACATTTTTGTGCAGATCCAAGTATTACGAAGTCGGTTGATTATAGCTAGTAGGGCAGAAGAGACTCAAGGTAAACCTGTTGCTGCGTTCGCAGGCTTCAGAGTCACCATCCTATTTTGTATTCGCACTGTTTTTACTTATTTCCAAATTGTCGTATTTAGAAGTTGTAGTAAACTCTGTAGAGCTTATGACTTGTACCACCGGTTTGGGGGAAATTGTAAATTGTATAGAGAATTTCATTTTCAGAAATTATTAGATGTTATTTATTATTGTTGTTATTCTGTAAATGTTAGGTTTACCTAGTCCTTAAGACTAGGTGCCCTCACGATACCTAACAGAGGGGAAATCAGGTTGTGACAGCGAGCTTCGCATTTGCAAAGAGGTAGTCGCGTTTGCGAGTGTCAGGTCTTGCAACCTTCGCATTTGCGAAGAGTTACTCGCAATTTTGAACTTTGAAAATTTTGCTGTCCTCGCAATTGCGGAAAATATTGCAATTGCGACATCAGAGAATTATGCTCTACAGAACTGAAAATCTGAAATTCTTTCTAAGGCTGAGTTATTGTCCAATCATTTCTTGACCATATTTGAATCATTTTGCAATGTTTTCCATAGCCATACCATGTTTTCGCTCCAATACTTTGCTTAAAGGTGCAATAAGTTGAAAATGAGCTTTAACTCCGACGAATCCGTGCATAAAAATCCTTTGAAAGTAGAGGAGAACTATGGTCAACATTTATTCTTGTCATTGGAGCTAGGAACGATACTATGTCGAGTTGATTTCGAAGAAGTTGCTCCCGGAAAGTGGTATATTGTTGGAAAAGGTCCCGGAACGTCTTCCCGAGTTCCATCAGAGGCTTGTAGAAAGGGGATGGATCAGTTTTGCCCCTCAACCTTGCAGAGCCAATGAGAAATGAGTGAGAGAATTCTATTCTAACCTTCCAACCATCAAGTTAAGAGATCCAATCATGAAGATTCATGGAAAAATGGTGAATTTCGGAGCTGAAGCTGTGAACTAAATCTATCACCTACACGACCATGACATGGCACCATTTCGTGCAAAAGATTGTGCCTCAGGCGAGTGTTTGGTCTCCAAATTGTGCCCGGGTGCGGATGTTCCATGGGAAGCTGAAAAGAAAGGGATCACGTCTAAAGAATCCACTCCCGAAGCAAAGATATGGCTGGCCATCATATGCAGTCGCATCTCCCCTGCGAGGAATATACGAAATATACCAATAACGAGAGCTCAAATGATAGTCTCCATTATTGGTGGTATCTGGATTAATATTGGTGAGTGTTTAATCAATGAACTGAGGGAGTATCAAATTCACGAGGGTCAATCACTGATGTTCCCATCTCTCATCACTGAGCTGTGCCAGCTTACTGGGGTTCAAGAGGATCCAGGAGACAACTGGATAGATCCAGGGAAGCCTATTAATCCATTGAAGAAAATAGGAGAGGGTGGCGCCGTCAAAAGCAAAAAGAGAAAGTTGGGATCTTCTTCTCAGACTGACCAGGGTAGCCAACCATCATCTTATGCAGGTGGACCATTTGCTATTCTTTCTGAGGAAATGCAGCTGATTCGCGACCTAGTAGCTGGCCTTCCAAAGGGACCTGGGAAACATTTGTGGGACCCTCTCTATGCATTTCAAAGAAAGAATTTCAAAAGTATTTTGATGATAAGAAGAAGTAGGGGGACCACCTTAAGAAGCTGGAAAAAGCATATATTGACTTGGCCACGGCACACAGTACTTTGAGTACTTCTCATGACAAGCTGGAAAATGCACACACCACGATGAAGAAAAGGGAGAAGAAGAGAGATATATTCTTCACCGCATGTGGAAGGGTGTGAAGGGGCTATGCAAAGTTATAAAGTCTCAAGAGCCAGTGTCATCGACCGAGCCAGAAGATGATGATGATGCTCTAGTTCATTGGTTAGAGGAATAAGAAGAGGAGGAGGATGTGACTGAGTCCGACAACGAGGAGATCACTTGATGCAGTATTCAGGGAGCACTTTCCACCATTTTACTCTCTTTTGTTTAGTTGCAATGGGGGCATTGCAACATCTCTAGTTAGGGGTGGCTTCTAGTATAACTGTGGATATGGTAGATTGATATTTTGTTTTCATGTGATGTGTTATATTAGTATGTTTACTAGCTTATTGAATTTTTATTTTTATATATAGTATGATTTATTGACTTGATGTTTATTCGCTTCTTCTTTTTTTAAATAGTATGTTTTGTTTTGGTGGCGATATCCTTGGTTTTCTTTGTACCACAGTTCTTTTTTTGAGGATGCAGATTTTCTTTATGAACCGGGTAATTTTTGGTAAATTTTTGTGTCGACTTTTCCCGATGATAGATAGCTAGGCGACTTTCTTAAGGGAATTAATCTGTTTTTGTTAATTTAGGAATAATAAGTGGTATGAATTGGGGTTTGTGCCCATTGGCCAATTTGTGGCTTGCTTGGTACCAACATGATTTAAACCTCCGCATATGAATTCTTGATATTTGAAAAATAAAAATGATTGAAGTAAAGATCATTGTCATGACTTTTAGATTCAAATTTTGGCTCTTTGGTTCACTAAATAGTTTCTTAGGTTATATGTGACTTCTTTGAGTTCATTGGTTTCAATTGGATTTTGGATTTGTGTTCCACTTGAGTTTTCATGTGCCATGTGTGGTGAGATTTATTGTGAGCTCTTTTGCATCATATGTAGTCTAGAACTTGCCTGGAATGTGCGTCAAGGCGAAATCCTAGACTAACTTGGATCGTTATTATTTTCCCTTCCTTGGATCGTTATTATGCCTTAAATTTCTTACCCTTGCATATTTTCCCTAGTCAACCCTTTTTGGGCCTTTAAATTTTTCTTTGGCAACCATGTTACAAGCTTTAACCGTTCGTTCTTTATTGATCTAGCTTTTGACACCCTACCTCCCTAAGTACTTTGAAAGTGTAAATATAGGCCAAAAGCCTAAGTTTAGTGGTGAAGGTTGGAAAGATTGTGATGTGAAAGTTGCTTAAAAGGTGAAAGGTAACCAAAATAAAAATAGTGGAACCTTCCTTGAAAAAAAAGAGTAAGAAAGAATAAAAAGGAAGGAAGAATAAGGAATTGTGAATAAATGGAAAACTATGTGAAGAAATAAAAATGAAGAAAGGGTGAAAAAGTTCTTGAAGGAAGTGTTCTTTGATTGCTGAAAAAATTATAGTGCCTATGAAGGTTTTGAGTCACTCTAACCAAAAATGTGTCCTACCTTAACCAAAAACCTAAACTACGATCCTTTAAGTCCTAATTTATTTTGAACCAAGTGTTTCTACATTAGTGGAGAAATACATGAAAGGAAAGCCTATAAGTACTACTTGTGTGCATTTGAATATTTTTGTGAGAGATAGTTAATTTTTTCCATTTGATATCCCATTTATGTTTGGAATTGCAATTTATGAGTGTGTGATTCTCTCTTAAGTGTGAGGGCATGGTGAATTTAATCCCATTTTCAATTGGGAGGAATGAACAAGGGAAGTTAATTGTGATAAATAGGAAAATTTGAAGCTTTAGCGTCATAATTTGATTGCTACTTTGATTTATATAGTGTTTGAGCACTTGAGTCGTAATGAAATATGAGAAGCTTTTGGTATTTCTTACGCTTTGGATTAATATTTGGTACCAATCAAAGTCATGTGTTTGTGACTACAATAGACCTTTTTGACTTGGCATGGTATTGATGCACTATTGAATTAAATACTAGAAAGGAGATTTTGTGCTTTTATTGTTTGAGGACAAGCAATAATTCGAGTTTGGGGTTTGATAAGTTGGTATTTTACCAACTTACCTTTTCTTTAAGCTTAGATTTTTGTTATGTTTGAGTGATAAAATTATGTGTTTAATGTCGTTTACTTCTATTTTATAGGTTCTCTGTGATTTAGAAATGATCATGAAGAAACCAAGTGAAAACGAGTCAAAAAGACGTTGAAAAGAAGAAATCTGGAAATAGCCTCAGACATTGCAATTGTGACATCAATGTGACAAATTCAAAGATAGAAAAGGTCGCAATTGCGATGGAGGAAGCACAAATTCGAAGTCAATCCAAGTCAAGCAGTGTTCGCAAATGCGATATTAGGGTAAAAAATGCAAAGTCAACCATTCCAGTCAACGTTCGCAAATGCGAAATGAGGGTCGCAAATGCAAAGTCAAACCAGACACCTTTTCCAATGCGAAGACCTTCATCCCAAATGTGAAACCAAGTGCACAATGCCTAGTTCGCAATTGTGAACATCGAGATCGCAAATGCGATGTTCAACAGTGATGTTAGGGTTCGCAATTGCGAACTAATATTTGCATTTGCGAATGTCGTGCTTCAGTTCTAGGCACTTCTATCATTTCATATTTTTTTCATCCCAAAACCCTTTAATACACGACCTAGTTCATTTGTAAAATATCTTTGGCATCTTTGGAAGCTCTTGACATATCTTGACAAGAGAACACAAGTTTTGGAGCTAGGGTTCTTGCACACACACTTGAGTCTTGAAGATTTGAAGCTTTTGGTTGAGCATTTCTTACTCATTTATGCTAATTTATTCATTTTCTTTCTTTGTATTGAATATCTAAGTGTGTAGTATTTTTTTCCAACACTTAAATCTTGTTTATGTGAATATTCATACTAAACGTGTGAATTAAATATCTTGTTGTGCTTATGTATTGAATGATTCTTATTTATTATGAAGTGAGTTATTGTTTCTTTAATTGTTCTTGTTCTTTAATGATTCCAAAGAGATTAGCTAACCCTAGGACTCCCCTATTACTTCGAATTACTTTTGGGAAAGATAATTTGGGGTTGGGAAAGATTAATTAACAAGAACTTGAGGCATTAACCCTCACTTTATAGATTCTACCTAGGAATACGATTGACCTACTTGTAGCCATATTCGTGTGTGCTTAATCTCTTAATTATTTTAGGAATAATTTAATTAGGAAGTCTTGTTATTTTTCGGAAGAAGCTAATATAGAATTATTACTTGAGGCTAATTAACATAAACTCGCTCATATTTGTAAGATCGTGAAATACATTGGATCGTTACTTGAGTGTAATTCCCATTACATCCATGATTGTAGCCACGGATCATTTTAATTGCTTTATAGGTTGGTTTTTTATTTTCACATTTAGCTATAATATTTTCTCACAACTCTTTAAAGTGTTTGGATTAGTATAATAAGTGATAATTCTCTTACACGCCTAATCGCCTACATATTGTTCTCTGTGGGATTCGAACCCGAATCATAGTTGGGTAAATTATATTGCATGCGACCGTGTCCATTTACTTTTTAGTAGTGGATTTGGACGTCATCAAAGAGGTGGTTGGAGCTGTTGAAAGGCTATGATACCACCATTTTGTACCATCCGAGGAAGGCCAATGTGGTGGCCGATGCCTTGAGTAGAAAGGTAGCGAGTATGGGCAGCTTTGCGTACATTCCAGTCGGTGAGAGACCGCTTGCATCAGATGTTCAGGATTTGGCCAATTAGTTCGTGAGGTTGGATGTTTCAGAGCCCAGTCATGTTCTAGCCTGTACAATCGCTCAGTCTTCTTTGTTTGAGTGCATAAGGGAGCGATAGTATGATGACCCTCATTTGCTTGTCTTTAGGGACACAGTGCGGAACGGTGATGCCAAACAGGTTAGTATTGGAGATAATGGAGTTATGAGGATGCAGAGTCGTATTTGTGTTCCCAATGTAGATGGAATTCGTGAGTTGATTCTTAAGGAGGCCCACAGTTCTCGGTATTATATTCATCCGGGTGTCGCCAAGATGTATCAGGACTTGCGGAAACATTACTGGTGGAGACGGATGAAAAAGTACATAGTTGCATATGTAGATCGGTGTCTAAATTGTCAGCAAGTAAAGTATGAGCATCAGAGACCTGGTGGTTTGCTTCAAAATTTAGAGATTCCTGATTGGAATTTAGAGCGTATCACTATGGATTTTGTTGTAGGAATTCTATAGACTTAGAGGAAGTTTGATGCGGTATGGGTTATTGTGGACAGGCTGACCAAGTCAGCGCATTTCATTCCTGTGGCAGTTACTTATTCTTCAGAGCAGTTGGCTGAAATCTACATCCGCGAGATCGTCCGCCTTCACGGTGTGCCCGTGTATATCATTTATGATCGAGGTACGTAGTTCATCTCGCACTTCTGGAGGGCAGTACAATGTGAGTTGGGCATGCCGATTGAGTTGAGTACAACATTTCATCCTCAAACGGATGGACAGTCCGAGTGCACTATTCAGATATTGGAGGATATGCTTTGCGCTTATGTTATAGATTTTGGGGGTTTGTGGGATCAGTTCTTTCCACTTGTGGAGTTTTCCTACAATAATAGCTATATGTAGAGCTTCAGATGGCCCTCCATGAGGCATTATACGGGAGGCGGTGCTGTTCACCAGTTGGATAGTTCGAGCTGGGGATGGCTCGGTTGTTGGGTACAAATTTGGTACAGGATGCCTTGGATAAGGTCAAGATTATGCAGGATCGACTTCACATAGCTTAGTCCAGGCAGAAGAGTTATGCCGACCGTAAAGTTCGTGATGTTTCATTCATGGTCGGAGGGAGGGTGTTGCTCCACGTTTCACCCATGAAGGGTGTGACGAGGTTCAAAAAGAAGGGCAAGTTGAGCCCTAGGTACATCATACCTTTTGAGAATCTTTAGAGAGTGGGTGAGGTGGCTTACAAGCTCGCATTGCCACCTAATTTATCAGCAGTCCATCCGGTGTTCCATGTGTCCACGCTCCGTAAGTATTACGGTGATCCATCCCATGTGTTAGATTTCAGCTTAGTCCAATTGGACAGGGATTTGAATTATAAGGAGGAACCGATGGCTATTCTAGCTCGACAGGTTCGACAGTTGAGGTCTAAGAGCTATTCGTCAGTTCGAGTTCAGTGGAGAGGTCAGCTCGTCGAGGAAGCTATTTGGGAGTCCGAGTCGGACATGCGGAGTAGATATCCACACCTTTTCACTAGTCCATGTACTTTTCTATGTCCGTTCGAGGACGAACGATTGTTTTAGAGGTGAAGAATGTGATGACCCGATAGGTCATCTAGAATTTTAAACCTTAATTCTGTATTCCGAAGCCTCCAATAGCTTTTTTAGTCCTTCCTCGATTTGCATGCACAATCCGGCTGTTGTTCCAGAAGGATTTTATGTTAAAAATTGATAAAATATGAAATTTTACCTTAAAAATCTATTTGAGTTGACTTTGGTCATCATTTTGATCAAATGGACCCAGTTCCGTGTTTTGACGATCTCGGTGGGTCCGTATCATAATTTGGGACCTAGGCGTATGCCAAGAATCGAATTCGGAGGTCCCTAGCTCGAGTTATCACTTTTTATCGAAATTTTGAAGTTTACAGGTTAAATGAATTTCATGGTTTGACCAATGTTTGACTTATTTGATACCGGGTCCGTATTTTAGTTTCGGAACTCGGTATATGTCCATTACTATATTTATGACTTATCTGCAAAATTTGGTGAAAAATGGAGTTGATTTGACGTGATTCGGACATTCAATTGTTAAAATAGGAATTCTAAAGCTTCATTTCAATTTTCATTTGATTTGATGTTCGATTCGTAGTTCTAGGTGTTATTTTGGTGATTTGATCATGCGAGCTAGTTCGTCTTATGTTTTTATACTTGTGTGCATGTTTGGTTTGGAGCCCCGAGAGCTCGGGTGAGTTTCAGATAGGCCACAGAGTGAGTTTGGACTAAGAAAAGTAGTTGGTGTTCTTCAGTTTTGGTGCATGCCTCAGACCTCGCAATTGCGAGGTCAGGCTTAGCATTTGCGATGAGGCAGGCTCACTATCTGGTTCGCAATTGCGAGCTGTTTCCTCGCAATTTTAAAGAATAGTTTGGCACCATAGGTATGCAATTGCGAAGTGGGACTAGGGAAACTTGGTCGCATTTGCGATCAATTGGGTCGCATTTGCGGTATGGCCCACTTCGCATTTGTGAACAATTTATCGCAAATGCGATGATATCAGAAATGTTGGGACTTCGTATTTGCGAAGAAAATCTCGTATTTTCGGTGTTCGCAATTGCGAACCCCAGGTCGTATTAGCAACATCTGCGCTTGGTCAAAAGTTGAGTTAGACGGTATTTTCCTCATTCTTTAAAAATTTCAAACTTAGAAACCCTAGAGGCGATTTTCTCAATAGCTCTTCTTCCCCAATTCATCGGTAAGTAACTCTAACCTACTTTCTTTCAAATTTTCATTACTTTTCATAAGATTTCAACCTAAATCTAGGATTTTCATGGTGGAATTTGGGGGTTTGGTAAGAATTAAGGATTTTTGTAAATTTAGAACGTAAAAGGGTATGAGATATCCCTCTACTATGGTAAATTGTTTAAATTTGTCCCCCGTTATACTATTGGGCCGTAAAAGCCCCTGCCGTCCAACTATCCATACAAATGTGTCCTTAGTTAGACGGAGGTGCCACATGGCATCCATCTGTGCATTTGTTTAATCTGGGCACATTATGAGACGACTCGCTCCAGAAACTCACCAACCCATAACCCGCGACCTGCCATTTATAAACCAAATTAGACCCATTTCGACCATTTCATTTCCCCGTAACATTTTCTTCTTCTCTCACTAACCCATTACGACCTCTTCTTTTCCAACATGAAAAAACCCTAACAACTCTGTTGATTTCTGATTTGAAGTGAAGGAATTCCATAAAGGTAATACATTCCTCCATGAAAATCATCGTCTTTTCTATATTATTCATCTTAGTATTGCAATTTTTCAATTTTCTTTTCGTATTTTAGGGTTTTTATGCTATGGTTTCGATTTCTTAGATTTCATCTACATCGAACTAAAGTTTCTGAAATTTCATTGATATATCCTTATTCTTATATGTTTCTAGTGTTTGCATGCATGGGTTATGCCTTTGTTCTTTATTTATTTCTGGGGTTTTGTGGGATTAAGTTTGACTCTTTATTTTGTGGGATTTTGTGGGGTTTGTTTGTTTGTCTTTTTTCATAAAACATATTTGAAGATTATGCACTTTTCCTTTTTTTATTAACAACGATGGTCCCAATTGTGTGGCCATTTGATTAAAATATTCGGGTTTGTTGGATTCTTCTTTAGAGGGGGGACCTCTTGTCATAAAAAATTATTTCTTTTGGCATTAATTATTCCTTTCCCAAATCTGCCAATATTTGTCATAAAAATTCTTACTGACTTTTACACTAATCAAGACCTTATTTTCTGTTGTATTTTATAAGTTGTTGGAGATGGTGCTAGTTGACTTAATATTCAATTACGATGGTGATTGGATTACTGAGCCTCAAGTTGTCTACACAGAAAAATTGGTGAAGACTTAGACAGGTTATGACTCTGACTTACTTTCACACATAGACATAGTCAATGAATTCACAAATGAGATAGGATTTTTAGGGGTTCAACAACTTATAATTGCTGCCCCATCTGGTAAATTTTATGTGATTGGGGGGGATGATGGCATTAGACATTTACAAAGGTTATTATGCAATGAATTCAATGTAGTGAACCTATATGGTGTAGATGAATGTGAGCCCCCTATTTACTCCATTCCCAATATTGTTCAATATGAAGAAGAATCTAATAATCAAGATGGGAATGATGTTGGTACTGATTGTAGCTTAAGTGATGTAGGATCTGACTCTAGTACTGATTCTGAAGGATACAATTCTGAAGATTTAGTAGCATTTAAATCACAAAAGAAAAGGGAAATAAATGAAAACTTAGTGATTACAAAGAGTTATACAAAGGTATGTCCTTTAAGGACATACTAGAAGCTAGGAAGTGTATGAAGTTATATTCTATGGCTAACAAGAAAAGATTAAAATTGGAGAAGAGTGACCTAGAAAGGCTTAGGTATAGTTGTGATATTGTTGGTTGTCCCTTTGTGTGCTTAATATCAAAAGAGAAATTTGGTGGGGTTAAAATCAAGACCTTATCTGCTGAACATGATTGTGGTACTGCATTTGATAACAAGACTGTTGATTTTAGTACCATTGCACAATATTTCAAGAAGAAGTTACAGGATAATCCTAAGTATAAGGTTAGGGAGATGATGTTAGATTTGAAAAGAAACTTTGAGCTAAATATTAGTCATGGGAAGTGCAAGAGGGAAAAGAGGATGATATTGGAGTCACTAGATGGTAGTTTTTCAGATGAGTATAATAAACTAGAGGCTTATGCCAATGAATTGAGGGAAAGTAACCCTGGTAGTGATGTGGTTGTTACACTTTCAAAGAGTGCGCTTGAAGAAGGAAGAAGAAGGTTCTTGAGAATGTATGTGTGTTTTCATGATTTGAAGATGAGTTTCAATTTAGGATTAAGACCTATTATTGGTTTGGATGGTACCTTTTTGAAGGGCAAAGCCAAAGGCCAAATGTTAGTGGCAGTTGGACAGGATTCACAGAATCATTTTTACCCTTTGGCATGGGCAGTTG
This sequence comes from Nicotiana knightiana, assembly GCA_005239525.1. Lineage (NCBI taxonomy): Eukaryota > Viridiplantae > Streptophyta > Magnoliopsida > Solanales > Solanaceae > Nicotiana > Nicotiana knightiana. The sequence continues at coordinate 48,112 of ML435583.1, forward strand.
TTGATAAGGAGAACAAAATACTTGGAATTGGTTCCTACAGCTGCTGCAATCTTCTTTGGACCTCAAGGAAGGGAAAGGAATCACATTCATGTCAGATATGCAAAAGGTGAAGTTTTCTGAAGTTTTTGATTTGTTATGTCTATTTTTATTTAATTTTTTTACTTGATAATGAATTCTGAATATCTTTGTTTGTTATGTAGGGACTGCTTGATGCAATCAAAACAGTCCTTCCCAAGGTACATCACAGGTACTGTGTTAGACATATTGAGTCTTACTGGTGCAAACAGTACAACACATGGGAAAATAAGAAGCTTTTATGGTGGTATGCATGGTGCACATATGCAGAAGATTTCAAGGATCAACTAGAGAAATTAGGTGACTTGAACAGAGATGCTGCATAGGCTTTGTTAAGGTACCCACCTCAGTCCTGGTGTAGAGCATATATGGACACTATATGCAAGAATCAGTCGGTTGATAATAACTTGACTGAATCATTCAACAAGTGGATTGTGGATGCAAGGCATAAGCCTATAATCAAGATGCTAGAGGACATCAGAATCAAGACCATGAACTTGTTAAGAGAACATGAAGAAGAAGTTAGGAGATGGAGACATGATTTCAATCCAAAATGCATGTACTTGTACAATGAGTACCTGCAGATTGCACAAACTGCCTGTGAAGTAAATGCAAATGGTCAGAATGGCTATGAAGTAACAGAAGGATCTGACAAGCATTGTGTTAGCCTGGATGTGAAGAAGTTCACTTGCAGGTCATGGGACCTTACAGGAATCCCATGTCCACATGCTATTAAAGCTATACTTCATGACTCTGGTGATTCAATGACTGAAATCAATTGGTGGTATAGTAAGAAGGCATTTCTGCTGACTTATAGGCACAAAATACAGGCTGTCAGGGGAGAAAAGTTTTGGAAGATTGAACCATCTCAAGCAATGGAGCCTCAAGAGCTTGTAAAATTGGCTGGTAGACCTAAGGTTAAGAGAGATAGGCAGAAGGATGAGGCAATTAAAAGACAAGTTATGTGGTCACAGTCCAGAAAAGGAAGAATCATGACTTGTAGTAAATGTGGAGAAACAACTCATAATGCAAGGACTTGTGGTGTTGGTCAGGTAATTATTTTACATTAACTTCAAAGTATTAAATTGTTTTTTACATTAACTTCAAAGTACTACATCTAACTTGTATTTTTAACTATTTTAATCAAGGGAAAGAAGTAAAGTAAGAGAGGAAGAGTTGAGCAGGCTGCTGCCACAACTAAGCAGTCTTCCACCAGTTCTACACCTGCTGCCATAAGTGAGCAGGCTACCACCAGTTCAGCATCTACTGCAAAAAAATCAAAAGGAAAGAAGAAGAAGGCTAAAACCAGTTCAGCACCTGCTGCCACAACTGAGCAACCTCAAATTGAAAATGATATCAAATGTTCAGCATCTCAAGCCACTCAACCAAGTCAGGACATTGGTCTTAGGTTCATGCCTACATTTGGAAGAATTCTTAGGTCAAGTGTTAGACATGAAGAAGATGCTGTGCTTAGGCCAAGAGTTATATCTAAAGTAACTACAAGGCTTAGGATGAGACAACAGGTACAAATACCAGCTGGAACAAGGTCAATCAACTTTACAGGTGATCATAGTGGGGTTAGTGTACCAACAAATCTGCCATATTCAGCCCCAACATTACAGTGGAAGGGGAAGGTTGCTGTAACTGCAAATCAGTTGGAAAAACAAGGGCAAGAAAGAATTGGGAAGCTGAAATCAAGGAGAAAAAAATGAAGACAAAAGTATAATTTTTTTGTTAGAATGGGATGTATTTACTGCAAACTTATAGACAATTGTGTCCCTTTTAGTATTCTGTAATTTCAGTTTCTTGGTGCTGTTTTGGTGATGTTATAGGTTCTGTTTCTAATGTAATTACTGTTTTTTTGTGATGTAAAAACAGTTTCTTGCTGCTGTTTTTGGTTCATAATTATCAATGTAATTATGGTGCTGTTTTACAGTATTATGGTGCTGTTTTACAATATTATGGTGTTGTGTTGGTGCTGTTTGTGGTGCTGTTTATTGTGTTGTTATACAATTTTGTGATTTTGTTTATGGCAGCATTTCTGTTCAGCTGTATCTCAGTAAATTTGTGTTCAAGTGTCAGTTCTGTGGTGCTGTTTATGGTGCTGTTTTACAAGTTTTGTTGTGCTGAAATTACAACATTTGTGTTCAGGTGTATCTTTGACCATTTGTGTTCAAGTGTCATTTTTGTGGTGCTGTTTATGGTGTTGTTTTATAGTATTGTTGTGCTGTAATTACAACATTTCTGTTCAAGTGTCTATTTTAAGTGGAACAAAAGGGACAATATATAGGAGCATAAAAAAGGGACCATATGCCATAAAATAATTCAAACTAAGTTCTAGTACTTAAAAATGGACCATATGCCATAAAACAATTCAAACTAAGTTCTAGTACTTAAAAAGGGACCATATGCCATTGAAAAATTCAAAATAAATTCAAACAATTGACAAGTCAGTACATTAGAACATCAAAACACTAGTACTTGAAAACATAGAACATCTAGTACTTGGAAACATACATTCACAATTGATGTAATTGTTTTACAATGGCTAAAAAACTCTAGTACTTAGGAACATACATTAACAAGTGAAATATGGACCATGTGCCATCTTCAGCAAACACAATTTACTTCATCCACATTGCCGCAACAAATCTAACAAAAAGTGCAACTGAAATCCAAATAAACATCTTCATCTTAACCACTTTATCTTCTATTTCCCTTGCTTTGTTCACTTCAACATTTTTTGCAACCTCCAAAGCTTCAATATTTTCCAACAACTTGTCTCTTTCTATCTTGGACGACTCCAATAATTGCTTCAACATATTGATTGTAACATTAGCAGCGTCCAATTTATACTGCAACTTACTGATTTCTACCAAAGGTAGGTCTGGAAAAGGTTCATCTTGCCATTCCCAATACCCATACGACTCATTCTAACGAAAATGAACAATAATTAGGTTAGAAGGAATAAAAATTTAATTTTTGTACAAACAATTAACAACTACTTCAGGTTTTGCACATTTATAGAATCTTCTTCCGGGATTTTGAGGTGTGGTCGATCAGAAGTGGTTGGCAATCTCTCCAAAATGGCACCTCCTCTTTGATGTTTCACTAAACTCCGACATTTTTATGGTGAAATTTGGTACAATGGGCTGTCTTCCAGTTCCTAATCGCAGAGGGTTTGATGGAGAAGGTAGTAGGAGTATAAAATAGGGTTGGGGTTTTAATTTGGTTTATAAATTAATGGGTCGCGAGTTATGGGTTGGTGGGTTTCTGGAGCGGGTCGTCTCATAATGTGCCCAGATTAAACAAATGCACTGATGGATGCCATGTGGCACCTCCGACTAACTAAGGACACATTTGTATGGGTAGTTGGACGGCAGGGCTTTTGCGGCCCAATAGTATAACGGGGGATAGATTTATACAATTTACCATAGTAGAAGGATATATCATACCCTTTCCGAATTTAGAATTTAGACCTCAAATTGAGGTCGGATTTCGAAATAAATTATGTACCGAGCTTGGGGGTGAATGTGTAATCATTTTTTGGTCTGAATTTCGGGTTTGGACCAAGCGGGCCCGGGAGTTGAATTTTTCAATAATGACCTAAATTGAACCTTTTTTATTCATGGGTAGTTCCTAAGGCTTATTTTGATTCGTTTGGTTGATAATTTTCTAGATTTGGTTGGTTTGAAGGCTTGTTTGAAAGGCAAAGCCGTGGTTGAGCTTTGAGTTGATCTTTGGGAGCGAGGTAAGTATCGTGGTTAACCTTGACTTGATGGATTATGACTTATTTTCTACGTGCTACTTGTTTAAATGTTGGGTTCCACGTACATGTGAGGTGACAAGTACTTATGCGTTGTTGTTGGGTTAAAGCATGCGGGTGAGACTTGTTCCTTGTAATTTATTCTTTCTACGATCATGACATCCATGCTTAGACTAGTTAATTTCTAAATTGATCGTTCTTTTCGCATTTATGGGCTATTTGTGATAATTAAGTATTGTTTATGAAGTAGAGATTGGTATTGTGGAACTATTGTTGACATAAGACTTGATCTTTCTTATTCTATCTCCATATTGTTATATGTTCATTATTACATGGTAAGGTAAAGTGTTAAAGCACGAAGGTGATGTTGTGCCGTATTTGAGAGTTAATGCACGAAGGGTGATGTCGTGATGTATTTGAGAGTTAATGCACGGAGGGTGATGTCGTGCCGTATCTATTTTTTCATGATGGAATTGAGAGTAAAAGCATAAGGGTGATGTCGTGCCGTATTTATCATATTATAGTGAGAATGAGAGCAAAAGCACGAAGGGTGATGCCATGCCACTATTATTGTTTCATGGTGAGGTTGAGAGTAAAAGCACGAAGGGTGATGCCGTGCAGTTTTATTCATTATGTTTTGTTCATTTTGTTGGTTGAAAGTTTATTGACTGATTCTTATTATCATTCCCTGTTGTAGTTACCGTATCTTGTACCCCTTTCTCATGTCCCACTTCCAGTAGTACTTGCTAATTCTTTATTTGGTGTTATGTTATACGTATATTTCCTTCTGTACAAGTTTAATTACGTGGTGTCCTGTCATAGCCTCGTCACTACCTCGTCGAGGTTAGGCTCGACTCTTACGGAGTACATTGAGTCGGTTATACTCATACTACACTCTGCACTTCTTGTGAAGATTTTGGTATTGGCCCCAACTGTCCGTGAGACGTATTAGCTCGGATTGGCATTTGGAGACTCGAGGTAGATCTGCTGGCATCCGCAGACCTTGAAGTCCCCTTTCATTTCCCCTATTTACTATTCCTTTCATTCGAAACAGTTGTATTTATTTCAAACCCTATTTGTAGAGACTCTAGAAGCTCGTGAACTTGTGACTCCAGATCGAGTTGTACTTATATATTATTGGTATTCATGTCATTTTCGCACTCCATTTTAGTTTCATTTCGGTTTAATTGATTTTACTTATTTGAATTGATTAAAACTGCTTAAAGATTCTCTAGTGTTGACTTGTCTAGCAAGTGAAATGTTAGACGCCATCACAGTGTTAAAGATGAAAATTCCGGATCGTAACAGCAATTGAGGTGTTAAATAGATGGCTGGACTAAATTTGGGAAACTCAAACTAGATAGAGTCTATAAATGGTAGTCACTAACTCATCCAAAGATTACTTAGGCTAAAATGAATTTGGTCAAAATAAATTAAATAACGAGTCATAGGCCAACTTGTCCCGCTATAATAAAGTATTAATTTCTTTGGTGTATTTTTTTTAAATTTATTTAATTGCTATGTAAAACTAACATATATTTTATGGTTATATCTAGCGTATCAAATCAAGGAAAAGTTTTTCCAAAAGAATATGTGATTAGTTTTAGCATATCAAAGCAAAGATCATTTTTAGTCTGGCTGAACTTATTTGTATCTGGTTGTTGCAAAAGTGTATATATATATATATATATATATATATATATATATATTTTTTTTTTTCCAGATTATTATTTTGAAAGGGGCTATACATTACTCATTTTCTTGTTTTCTTATGAGTCAACTCTCGGTTACATATTAGCTCAAACGAACCCAACTTTTTGGTGGGTTGTATACTATGCCCAAACTGATCATGTGATCGATCGGAAAGGGGAGAAATTTAAAAATAGCCAAATTTATAACTAATAATTGAAAAATGGTCATAATTTTTAAAAGTAATCGAAATTTAGTCGCTTTTTCATGTAAAAATAAAATCTGTACAAAAACACCCTTAAGAATCCAGAAATATTCCAGCATAATATGTTGGAGTTCGATTTATTTTACATATGAGCTTCTAGCATAATGTGCTTGAGTTACAATATAATATCGGGAATTTTAGATGCAGGAACTCCATAATCCAGCATATTATGCTAGAACTTTCTGTGTGCTGGAGTTCCAATATAATATGCTGAAAAATTTGTACGCAGGAGCTCCATAATCACGCATTTATGCTTAAACTTTTCATTTTTCAGCAAAATAATGGCTATTTTTTAATGATTTTACAAATGCTAGCTATTTTTGATTACCCGTCCGAAAACTGGCTTGTCCATGCTATTTTTACATTGGAAAGCGACTCATTTCTATTCTCGTTATGATTGAATATAGATGGAAAATCTATTGACCGGTCATATTTTTATAGGCGAATTATATCATTCGCGCGGGAACTTTAATGAATGTTGTAATTTTATTTAATTGAATTAATGTTGCTGATAAGGAAAAATTTGCTTGAAAGATTTTCTTGACAAAAAATGAAAAGTTCCTGTATACATATTTTCTTGACAAAAAAATTGCATGTTCGTAAATAAATCTTTAAACTTTGGAAATAGAGGTACATATAATCTATGATAGTGTTGAGAAATTAATAATGGAGGAAGTCCAAATGGAAAAAAAAAAAAAAAAAAAAAAAAAAAAAAAAAAAAAAAAAAAAAAAAAAAAAAAAAAAATCTCAACCCGTTTGTGTCGGTCTTTCCCGAAAGTAAAAACAAACAAGAAACTATGTGGACGACATACATAGGTTGGTACTTGGTAACATGAAAATCGGGTGGAGCAAGTCAAATTACGTAGGTAAAAACAATTGAAATTTATTATTAATGTAAACTAGGCCTTATCTAAGGATGAATAATAAGTGAATTGCCCATTGTAGCTTTTATATAGGAGAATATGGTGGGAATGATAACTACTTGATCCGAAACTGTAGAGACTTACTCTCTTATCTGCTACTCTCTATTTCTTGTTTTCTCATTTCTATTCTCTCTTTGATTCACCCTTTCCAGAGCAAGGTACTTTTCCCATTCCCATCTTTTTTATGGACTTCAATTTTCTTTCTTTGTCACGTACAAACATATTGCTAGGTTTAGTTTGGAAAACAATGCGCTTGTTTGAATTTTTTTTCTAGAAGAGTTGGCTTTAAAAAACAGTTGGAAACAGAAAAAGTATTAGTAGTAGATTAAGGTTGAATAAATAACTCTTTTGATCAGCCTCATAATTAACGACTGTAGTAGTTTACTTTATTTATAATTTCTATATGAATATTAGACAAAAATACAATCAAGAAAGTGAATGAGCGATGAGCTTAAAGAGATAGCACAGATAGTTTAAGCGATCTATTGCTAATTAGTATTTGAACCTCAATATCTAGTCAGAAACACCATCATATAAAATGGGATGAATGATGCTTTTTTTTCTTTCTAACCGACTAATTACAAAATATTCTGCGAATGGTGGTGCAGAGTTTTGATAATTGGCAAAATGGGAGGAAGAGTTCAACACATCCAGCTGGGAGGTCCAATGTTGATTAAGGAAATTGTGATAGGTTTTGTGTGTGCATGTGCAGCAGGTGGTGCTTTTAAGATGTGGCATTGGGATATGCAGAAAAGGGCCAAGACTTTCTATGAGCAACTTGACAGAGGTGAGGCCACTGTTGTTGCTGAAGAGTATTAACCCCTCAGCCCTCTCTCATGTCGAAAACCAGTCAGCTCTGTCACGATTTTCCCTTCTCTTAAAGAGGAATATTCCGAGATATGAATAATCATTGAGACACTGCGTTTTTAATTTTTTTTTTTTTGTTTTCTTTGTTGAATTACATGAATGACATCTATTTAGTTCGTGTGTCTATGTTTGGTTGTGGAACTGACTTTGTATGCGTTGAAGGCGAAATAATAAGATCTACATATGACATGTCTATTGTCTTTCTTTCCTTTTTCACTCAAAGCGCGCTCTTTCATCAATGCACATAATTCTTGCTTTCATTTACCCGCGGGAGCGCATCTTGTTTTTGTAGTTGAGTTGGTTTGATTACTCCTGCGCCGATGATCGATAGATAAATGAGTTGAAAGAATGGATAATATTTTTATTTTTATTTTTATTTTTGATTAATTGTATATGTTTCGATGCCTTAATATGTTTACTGTTCTCATCCTTTGAGATTAAAATGTGAAAACGAGTGCATTGTGACCTGCATGTGCATTTTAATTCAAGAGGGTTCAAATATCAGAAGAGGATTCTAAGAGAACCTTTGGGGCTATTTGTCTTTCTCCTTAGTTTTAATTTTAGGTGTCATATGTTGTGCGTGTGAAAAGCAAAATATAACTCTTTCTTAATTTTAGGTGTCATAGTCTTCACTTTCCATATTTTCAGCCATATTTGTACGTTAAATTGAACTATCAAACCAGTTGATAGTGATTCTTTTACCTTCATCATGATTTCATTATCCAAAATTTGATTGCTCGATTATGTACCAAACTTACATTTTTGGATAGAGGAGCAAAAATCTTGAAAGTTAATTAACTGTTAAACCTGCGAGTCTAGTGGTAGATGATAAGCTGCAACTTGAATCATAACAAGTTTACCTTTTTAAATATCGTTCACCTTTTTTTTATCCTTTTTAAAATAGAATATACACTAGACAAAACAATCATTTAATTATCTCCTAAAATTTATGGTTTTTAAATCAACTAAAATTTTGATTATTAAATCTTTTTTCTTATTTGAGTTATGAAAGAATTCCTAATATTTAGGAATTTAGAGTTATACTTTGATTTAGCTGTCCAACTGACTAGATGAACATATAAGAATTATTCCATGTACCGAGGTTTTAAAAAAGATATATTTTTACATGTTAAAACAGACATATAAATATAAAAGAAAAAAAATTAAGGATAAGACTCAACTGGAGAACATGTTTTTAAACTTTCGATCTCTTTTATTTTAATAAGAATAACTTTAATTTATTAATACATAATTATTTATTTTAGAGTCTTGATAAATTAAATCAAAATTTATTTATTATTCTTCATGAAAATGGAAAACCGATTCTACTTATAATCTAGAGTCATAATAAATATAGTGTCTCCTAAAGCTTCATCTAAATTAGAAAAATTAATCTTTAAACATGTAATCTCTACCATATACCACGTATTTTCTATGTTGAGCAAATTTTTGGACTTTTAATCTCTTTTATTATAAAAAGTAGCTTACTTTCATTTTTCTACGTAAAATATTTGTTTTTAGGATCTTGATAGTAAATTAGTTTTCAAAAAGTTACCATGAATTTTAAAGCTTCATTAATTTTTGTAGTCATAATTTGTTATTTATTATTAATAAAAAAATAATGTTAATTATTTTCTTGTATTGGTGATCTTAGGAATGCAATTGATCTCCCTTTAAAAAATTTCTAAATTGTTATTTAATCGTCCATGCTTTAACATATTAAAAAAATTATTTACTTATTTTGATTGGATGGTGATCCAAGAAAATCTGTGTAAAGAACAGTTGAACAGAAAAGAATATGTATCGAAGTTACAAAAAATAACTTTTACCATGTTAAAAATAGACATATAAATATCAAAGAAAAAAAAAAGAATAAGATTCAAGATGTGAAAAGAAAAAAATCAGCTCTTTTGTTATAAAAAGGTAAATTTAATTTATTTCCTACATAAAATATTTATTTAAGAATCTTGACAAATTAAATCAGATTTTATTTATTATTCTTCATGGAAATAAAAAACTGACTGCAACTTATAATATATAGTAATAATAAATACATTATTTACTACCTTTCTTTAGATGAGAAAATTCAATATTTATATATGCAATTATCTACCATATACCACATATTTCCTTTGTTCGGCAAGTTTTTGAACTTTTAATCTCTTTTGTTGTAAAAAGTAGCTTACCTCCATTTTTCTACATAAAATAGTTGTTTTAGAATCTTGATGATAAATTAATTTTCAAAATAATATCAGTAATTTTAAAGATTCATTCTTTTTTTGTAGCAATTATTTGATATCTCTAATTATAAAAATGTTGTTAATTATTTCTTTTTATGATCTTAGGAATGCACTGGATCTCTTTTTCAAATATTTAAGTTATTATTTAATGTTCCAACTTTCACATATTAAGAAAATTATTTAATTAATATGATTGGATGAAGATCCAAGAAAATTTGTGTAAAGAACAGTTCCTCGAGACTGGCCTAATTTAGTGACAAGAGTATTATGAAAAATTGCTAAGTTATTATTTAATGTTCAAACTTTAACATATTAAAAATGTATTCAATTAATATGATTGAATGAAGATCTAAGAAATTTTTTGTAAAGAACAATGTTCTCAAGACTGGCCTAACTCGGTGACTAAAGTTTTATGAAAATTACTTTATTTAATAGATTAGAATTGGAATAAGTATATACTTTGGGGTGTAGCAGTGCATGTACTAGATAAATGATCAGGTAAAATATTTATATCAAGTAGTTAAGGTTATTAATATTTTGACGAAACTACAATTAAAAAATTCTGAAGTATTATTAATAAAAATACTTAGGCCTCATTTGTTTGCACTTAATGGAGGTCTGAATCTTAATCATTCAGATCTCAGACATTAAGTGCGTTTGTTTTTAAAGTCTGAATCTTAATTATTCAGATCTTAATCATTAAGTGTGTTTGTTTTTTTTTACTTCACAACCACTTAATGGGTCTGAATAGGTCTGTATGATTAAGATCTATAACAGAGACTTAATTTCATTAAGATCCTATCACATATTCATTATTAACTGCCGTCACCACCTACCATTATCAACTACCACCATACCACCACCACCTCCACTACCACCACGCCGCCATCATCCTCAATCATAGACGCCACCATTATCGACCATCACCACCCACTGTTTTCACCTTTCCGACCACCATATATCATTCTCACCCACCTCAACTGACCACCCCATCACCATCAACAACCACAGTCGATGCTGCCCATTATTATAGCCTACCACTACACACCCACCACCTTTCTCAGTCACAACTACTACCACTAGCCGCCATTATTAACTATCATCACCCACCAGCACAATCATAATCTACATCATTACTAATCACTACTAGCTACTAGTATGAACCACCATCATCAACCAAAACTACCACC